>JAHXMU010000231.1:1068908-1086579 GCA_019455685.1 Philornis downsi
AATGAAATGAAATGAAATGAAATGAAATGAAATGAAATGAAATGAAATGAAATGAAATGAAATGAAATGAAATGAAATGAAATGAAATGAAATGAAATGAAATGATTAAAATAAATGCATTTCAGTAGGGGCCGATGATTCCTCGTAACGACATCGCGAACGAAGGGGTTTCTGATGTATGCGTTTCGGATGCTTTTGCACTCTAGTTGTGGCAGCTCTTCTTATTTACGTGATGAGGAAAATGCGCTTCATCCAAAAACAAGATATTTGTAAATGTTGAAATGCGTTCAATTGCCTGTTTTATGAAGTCAAACTTCATCCTGTGTGTTTTCGATCACATTTTGTTGGGATTGTGGCTTTAGATTTTTGTGCAAATTGCGGTTTAATTATGATCTACCATCTATCTATCATCATCTATGAATCGTCGTGAAAACGCTTTTCCTACCTCTTTAGACGACGTTGATCGTGTAGTTCTTTTCGAGTGTTGCGCCGACCTCTTCAGACTGTGAGACCTATTTTGGAATGGGAGGAGTGGCTGCATTTAAATGCCAAATATCGCATAATTTCTTCTCGTTCTTTTCGTTCAGTCGCCGAATCAACGTTTTTGCACAATGCGTGGTCCGTTCCCAGAATCGTCAATTAGCGGCTGAATTCCCCATGGCCAGACTACCCAATGGCACATAGCGTGCTTGCATTCACGCAGTAAACTAAGCAAATATTAACGTTCTTTTGAGACACGCTGTACTATACTAAAAAGGCCCCCTTTAAGTGATTGTCAAAATTCTTATTATCGCTAAGTTGGCACAACTGCCCTCTATACTGATGCGAGGTTTAAGCGCAATTTGTCATTTACTTTGTTCGATTTTGTCGGTTCATCTCAACTGTTCTTTGCGATTTTTACTATGGATAGAAATACTAAACAAAGAAATTATCTGAAATTTTGTGCACCGACACAACGTACATATGAGTGGTACAGTTCAATCAAAGGCGATACAGATGTAGTGGAAGTCAGCATATTCAAGCTGACAAAAATCGCAATTTAAGTTTGAGAGATCTACCCTCTGAACTCTTTGTATCTGCCGATTCAAATCGTACTATTTTATACCGTTATTTGCATATAAAAAGCTTTGCCGCTCGACTAATACAAAAGACACAATTTCCTGCAAAATATCAAACGAGTAAAGGACCCTCAGACATGCTAGGATAAGTCGCATTATAACTGGTGATGAGGCTTGGGTTTATGAGTTTTACATGCAAACCAGTCAAAGTAATGTTTTCTTTTCTTGATTATCGCTGTTCTGTGCACTCGGATTTCTTGCCAGAAGGTCAGAAGGTAAATGAAAATACTATCTGGCTGTTTTGCGGCGTTTGAGAAAACAAATTTGTCGAAAAAGGGACAAATATGTAGAAAGAAACGCTATATATTTCGCGATAACGCACCATCTCATAGGGTTATCATTGTGAATTCATCTATGTAGATGTCATTGAACAACCACTGGCCTCCGCATGCTTTGGTGTTGTCAGATTTGGCGTATATACACCGGTGTTGCCGTATCTCAAAATATAAAAAGCATCCATCATATATCGCATATCTACTACTATTTCAGCAGCCACTCACTTGTTATAAATTAATAATACATTTTAGTTTAAGGTTCTGTTTATAAAGCAAAGACACAATCTGGCCCTGATACATTACGCAATTGCGGTCAATGTAGAAAGGGACCGCAATAACTTCAATGCTGATAGATAATATGACATTTCAATGAGCAACTTTTTAAATAAATCTTTTTGACTCATACAATAGGATTAGTTTTATCAACCACAAAACTATTTAGTAGAAAAACGATTAGTATAGTGGTAAACTAAAGGTTAATCTTCCGTTAAAAACTAAGGAACAAACTAAAAATTTCTTCCAACACTCTGCACACAGTTTTTGTATTAAGGTCAGCCATAAGAAACGAATCTACATTCATATGCATGGAATTTGAATAAAGAGAAATTCATTACACCAACGTATGTAAATCCAAAGGTGCTCCTAATTCAAACCAGTTTCAATAAGAAATATTCCTACAGAGTATTCCAATGTATATGGCGTAATGATATTAAGACCATTTGGGTAAAAATCTGCTGAGCATAAAATTCGCTTACATTAAACAGATTCCCACGTTTGCTAGTAGTCCATATCTACAGACCCCTCACTTCGCTGAACATTCTACCCACAGCTCGCCATAACACACAAAATATGTATATTCCAATTAAGTCGAAATCAGAAATTTGAGTCATTATAGCGATGTGTTAGTGTTAGTGTTAGTAAGAACACATTTTTTGTTATTGCTTATGTTCTTAAAACACATATTTGTGTCTTAGCGCTATTTCAAAATCCTGTATATTTCGAAATTAATAACAGATTACAATAATAGCGATTTGTTTGAAAAACACTATCAATATCTCAAAACGGAAAATTTGATTGTTAAATCGTTTTTGCTTGTAAGCACAGATATTTAGCCTGGGCAAGAAGGAAGCAACGTATTGAAAATGTTCGATATCGATCCATAGAACCAAATTGGTTATCTGAGTTTCGTTGTATCGTTTCGAGCAACCACAATTGTAATTGCAATTTTAACATAATATCGATCCATTTCTTGCTGCTGAGGACAACCTGGCGGTAAAGGAAAGGACATTATTGCGAACAGATGTTACTATGGACTAAGCATCCCCCCTCTCGACCGTACCAGACATTGGTTATACCTAGCCAGAAGCGGATGAATTAGCTCTTGCAGTTTTCGAGAGAAAAATAATCCGGAAAATAACATTTTCGCCACGCTGTTTTTACTCTATTGAAAACAAGCGCTGCACCCATCTTGCGCACTGCTTTCTCTTCTTTAAATTTTCTGTATAGCGCTTTTTAAAATGCCTATCATTTCAGCTAGCTCACGCACCTTCGGCCGAGGGTCATCCAATACAATTTTGTGGATTTTCCTAACCGTGACCGGCGTGGACACCACACCAAGACGGTATTCGTCTTGACAGTTAGTACGACCTCGTTTAAACTCTGCTTCCTAATATTTTACAGTCGTAAACGAAGGAGCAAACTCACCCAGGGTAGAATCTAGCCTGGCTTTAATATTAGTTGGACTGAGACCTTTTGAAATAGAAATATTGAATTACAAACAGTGGCCAATTTTTTCCATGTTTACAAATTCACTGAGATTGTTTACTTTTGATGGCTCAAATAAAAACAACAAACAACGTGGCGCCTTCAAACTTAAAATATATGTTTTATAAGGTTGCCACTTTTCACCAAAATAATTGTTTTTCAAACTTCTGGCACCATCTATGCGGATACATCCAAACGCTTCAGCACGAAATTGCTTCGACAACTGACTCAATAGGTTTCCATGTCTTCATGATACGATAAATATCTACACAAAAACTCTACCATATAGGACGTTTCTGTGAAAAACTTTTTTTATTGGTGGAAGTCCAAAATCAAAAGTATCTATGAACCCACATTTCTACATGAAAAGTGCCTGTGAATAAACTTTTCTATATGAAAAGTATCAATGAAGTCACTTTCGTATACGAAAAGTGTCGATGAAGACACTTTAATATGCAAAAAGTGTCAATAAAGACACTTTCCTATACAAAAAGTGATTCATTAACACTTTTCTATACAAAAAGTGTCAACGAAGACACTTTCCTGTACAAAAAGTGTCAATGAAGACACTTTCCTATACGAAAAGTGTCAATAAAGACACTTTCCGGCCGGCGTCTATTTCAAGACGCTGGGAGGGCGACGAAAACATATTATTTCCATGTCATATCTTTCAACTTATAGTCAGCTAATACAATAAACTTTTATTAAATAAACACAGAGTTATTCAATAATACCCATGAACTTCAGAAATAATTATTGATCGCCTAAGAATATTGGCTTCCATCGCTAATCAAATTTTATTCCTATTTTCGAAAATGCCAAACGTTTAATATAAACATTCAACCAGGCAATCCACCTACAAGATTAAATCTGTTAGTGTGGTATTCCCCTAAAATTTGAAGAATGCGCTAAACATACAATAAATATGCTTTCCCACATTTGTGATTCGTTTGCACAAAAGTGCCTCGCAAAAAGGTGGCAACAAACTTTAAACATCGATACGAAATTTGAATACAAATTCAAATTTAAACTGAAACTCGAATCATTCCACCAGCCAATATCAAATGACGCCATACAATTACTCTATCGCTTACAAAAATAGACTTTACTGATTTTTTCAACAGACGTCATCGCCATCTCTGTGTGTTCCATTCAACTGCTCTCGCCTAACCTTCTCATCTTGCGAGTTCGTTCTCTCACATTACATTGAATTTTAATTACAAAATGTGACTAAGTCGAAAAATGCACCGCATAAGCGGCGGAGATGATGGCAGCGGCAGCTCCAAAATATGTATTTCTGTGCTCATGAATGGCTGGCTGGCTAATGATTAATAGCTCGTCTTAACGGCTGCTTTGACAGACCGTTTGAGTCATCTACAAATAACGTCATAGTATTCAAACAAACCACGAAAACAGTGGCGCAATGTGAGAGTCGAATAAAAAAACGTTAAATTCGACAAATTTAAATACAAAAAGCGATTATGGCGAATAAAGAAAGCTTGTTTAAATGAAATTGCTTTGCAAAAGCTCATTTTGATTACCCCACCAGTAGGTACCGGGGTGACTATCAATTGACACGGGAGAAAAACTGTAAGGCATTGAAGGAGACAAGTTGAACCACAGCTGTACGACATTTTAGGATGATTGGACCATGTCTTTCCGTTTGCCTGACTAAACGGCTGGACCGTTGGTGAACACGATAACCCGAGTAAACTTTAATCGATGCTAATGAAAATGTGCCCAAATGAACAAAATTCTGCCTCTTATCTCAGCATCGTCTATACACATTACTGATGTTACAAAAGTAACTGTACTTTAACTTTGAATGAGTATTCTAGATTAGCCTAAACTGCGATCAGTCTTAATATTGTGTACAACTTAATACAACTTATGATATAAGGACAATATGCCCCACTCCTTCTAGTACCCCTTCCCGAAAAATGATTCTAAACCCCATAACTTTTTTCGTTTTCGCTAGAATCCACTGTGATTTTTTCTACATTTTAGTCGCCTACTACATATGTATAGCTGTAGAAGTTAATCATGTTAGTACTCGCATGCAAAATAGCAGGTTTAACAAAATTAGATTTGGTACCAACGGTTAATGTAAAGTATATTTCTAGATATCGTAGATGGTTTTAGCAATCTGTATCTCATGGTGCATAAGTCCGCTCGGTTTCCGCCAGTTGACGTAGAAAGTTAAGTTTTCCTATTCAAAAAAAGTACTCGGGCAGTTTTGTGATTGCTAGACCTCGCATCGAAGATGTAGGCCATAACCGAAAAAATACACCATATTTTACAGCTCTTCTCCGACTACAGCGAAAATGCAAGCCAAGTGGCTAAAAATGTGAATAGTGTTTATGGCCCTTAATGTGTAATCATACGCAATTCCGGTCATTTTGATGTCAAGATGCATCATGCTCTGGGAGGCAAATTGTCGAAAATGTCGATAGAATAATTAAAAGCACCAAGTCCAACCATTTTGTAAGCACTGTTTCGATTGCCCCGGAGCTAAAATCTTAGAGTGGCTTGAACTAAGCTGGACACAAAAAGCAGTCCAATGTATGGGTGTTGCACGAATTAAAGTAATAAAAACCCTCTTGGATCGAATTTCCTTCTGCGAATCGTTGCTGAATTGCAGTAAAGTTGAGCCATTTCTGAAGCGGATGGCGACCGATGATGAAATGTGGGCCATTTACGACAAAGTTAAGCGATGGTCATGGTCGAACAACGATCAGCAGGCCCAAACGGTGGCCAGTCAAGATTGACGTTCACAAAAGTTTTGCTGTGTATTACTGAGGTTGGCAGAGAATCACATAATATGAGCTCCACTCCTAGGATGAACCTCCTAATTCGGACCTGTGTCAATCGGCCAGAAACGACTAGCTTTTGCCTATAGGAGATGAATTGAGTTTCATCAGAACAACGTCGGCCACACACACCAATAGCTGCTCGCCAGACGCCCCGGAAATCTAGTTGGCAGGATCTTATACATCCACCTTATAGTCGAGACTTGTCGCCGAGTGATTATCATCTGTTTCTGTCTATGGCGAATGATTTTGCTTAAGAAAAATTTGCCTTAAGAGAAGTTTGTGAAAATCAGCGGTCCCAGTTTCTTGTCAATATAGATAAAGTTTTCTGTGAGAGAGGCATAAAGGAATTGTCTTCAAAATGGGAATAAGTCATCGAACAAAACTGTTCTAACTACGCCAAATAAAGCAAAAATAATAATTTTTTTGTGACTACACCCTTTACAAGTATATTGAGTTAACCGGTTTTTTCTACCAATATTCGTCATGGCTTATAATAAGTGTACTAGTTGAGATGAATGCTCGTGGCACGACTATCGTTCGCATTATCGCGGGTTCAATCTCGGATATAAACAGCAACCATTATTTGAGTGGCGGTCACCTCGATGTGTCGAGTAGTCGAGTAATCAACAAGTCTGATAAATGATTCTCAAAATGCTACGTTAGGATTCGTCATTGAATCGTATGACCCGTTGAGTGAGTCTAAAAATAGAATGCGTGTAAACTCACTGAATGTGAGGAGTTCTCCCTCTTTCCCATAGTTATCCACTGTCACCATATATAGATTTTAGTTATTGAATAAATAGTAAACTTGTTGTCCAGGTTTCGTTGGATGGACAGTGATATCCATTTAGAGGACTTGATCGTGTTATCATTTATTGAAATAAATGGCCGCCCAAACAAAAACTGTACTTTTATAACATTTTGTCTTATTACTCGGCTACTAAACGCGTTCGTCAGACGCATTGGGCTGACCGAGGGATTGAACCCACGATTATGCGAATGACAGTCGCGTGTACTAACCATCGTGATTAGGCCTACTTCCGTGAAAACAACGATAATGGACAACGACGTATATTTGCTGACTGGGTTCTGCAGCAGTTATATCAGCAAATAAAAAATAGACATCTTCAGCAAAGAGACGTATTTTTTGGATGAACGGGTACGTCAACAAACAAGTGGCAATGCATCCACTCAAAGTTACTGTATGGTGTGGGTTATAGGTAGGCGACATCATCGGTCCATACTTCTCCTAAAGCTATGATTGGTATCACCATCGATGGAGAGAGTTATGATGATAACCAGTTTCTTTTAGCCAAAATTGGACGATATGGATGTGAATGATATTTCATTCCAATAGAACGGCGCCACATGCCACACGCTGTCTACCACAATGGTTATGTTTCACCAGCGATTTGACCCCATTAGATTTTTCTTGCCCTGTCCTTGAGGATTAACATCCCCCAAATTGAACCTGATCGATCAGTTAAAATCATCGAAAATTAGGCCTCACTGACAAGCTCCAACCAGCAAAGCCATATTCCCACGCTTAATATCATTAAGAGGCTTTTCAGACTAAACAATAAACTCGTTGATATCTGACATGCATATAATGTTAATATCATTCCAACCTTATTGGAAAACCGTTTCTAATAAAACTCATATGAAAAATGTGCCTTCTGCAAGCGATAAAACCATGCTTAGTTCTGCTCCAGCACTCAGTCAATTTGTATGAGGGCTACATCAAAATATGGTCAATATGGTCCAATTTCCTAATCTTAATGATATTATCCAACTAAATTATGTGCGCTGAATATAATCGAATTTTAAAGAAAGCTGTAGATTTTGAAAATAATTAATCGGAGGTTGGACGGCTCATTTGTATCGACATGATTCATTTTTAATAGAGTTGATACATGATTAAACTGTGAATCATGGACCGATAATACTCATTTGGTATACAATTTGTTATTGGTGCAATACAACTAAATGTTTCAGCTTAAAGCTGACTTATGTTGAGTTTTCACGATGAAATTCTATATAAAAAAATTGTCGTGAAATTTAAAGGTAAATTTTTCCACCAGACAGTATTGTAAAATTAACATTTTCTTAAACGACAATGCCACCATATTTTGTTAGTTTCCAACACTGAAATTGGAGCAACTTACTTTTGCAAACTTGTAAATGAAATTGTTATAGATGGAGATTCAATTGTATAAATATATTATCGAAGATGTTGTGACGTAAAAACATTTATTCGTCTGATTTTAGTGTTGAAAACCGACACAGTTGTCAACGTCGTGACAACAAAATTGTAAGGATTTTTTTTCGTTGTGAAGAGAACATAGTGCCCAGCTTTATATAGAAACTGGTTTGTAACTGCAATCTGTACTATGCCTGCCATATTATAAATGGAAAGACGGACGAAAATTGCTACATCGAATTAGAAAGTGATTCT
The DNA here is from genome assembly GCA_019455685.1 of Philornis downsi. Classification (NCBI taxonomy): domain Eukaryota; kingdom Metazoa; phylum Arthropoda; class Insecta; order Diptera; family Muscidae; genus Philornis; species Philornis downsi. The sequence continues at coordinate 1,077,334 of JAHXMU010000231.1, forward strand.
GAGTTTATCGTTGTAAATTATTTTGTGTATTCTACTTAGCGGTGTAATAGAAACAAATTTGACAAAAATTCCGAAAAAGTATGTTTGTTAAAAGTCCAATTTAGTCCTCGTATGAGCAAGTTTTGCATACTGAACAAATTTGTCCTAATTATGCTGCTAGTGGGCCTTCACGTTACGGACGACGCATCGACTTATTGGCAAACTAGTGCCCTCACAGCATACTTGACATATCGAATTTGCTCATTTTACTGACTAAAAGCTCGTAATTCAATGTATTTTGAAACGACACCCATTTAAGGCGGCTTCTTAAAATTTGTATGAGTTGTGATGGCCTATTCCACTACCTGTTAAATGCCATATAATTTTTAATTCACGAATAAAGCCTGGTATTATGCTCCTTTCACGAGGAAAAGATTTAACCAGACATTGTTTGCTCGTGAACAAATTCAGCGGCGTTGCTAGCTTTTCTTGTATTAATTTCCTACACTGAAATAGGAACTGCTGATGTTTTTAATAATATGTTCGATAATATATTCGAAAATTGTTAAATTTGGTTCTTTTTTTGTTACTATTTCACTTTTAAGTTTGCAAATGTATTATGGAAAATATTGCGGCGTAAAAATGTACTTTGTTCCGACTTCAGTGTGGGAAATCGATAAAAAAAAAGGCTGGCGTTGCCACTTAAGAAACTTTCCTCGTGAAAAGACATAATACAGCCTTGGGGGAAAATTTAAATTGAAATTCCTCTACCTTTTTTTACATGGATTTTCTCCTCGAGAAGTCTACATAATAGCAGCCTTAAATGGTACAATTGTAGAAAAGCAACTGAAAATCCTCTTTATTTCAAACTGCGTTCAATGATCAAGTTGTTTCTCTACTAAACCGATTTCGACCACCTGCATTTGGTACCTTAGTACCAACGCCAAGAACGCCTTCTTATCATACATTATCGAAAATCATTCATTATCTCAGCGACAATGGTAATTCCTTAAAATTATATGAACTGGAATTGTTCATTCCAGTATCGAGACGCAACCACCGTATATTGCTTATAATTAAAAAATAAATGTTAAAAATTGTTGAAAATATTCCCATTTTTTAGGGCATGGGCAAGTCTTTTCCTACTGGACCAATTTCAGTCAAAGGCGAACTTAGCTTGCTCAAGATTGCGAGATATGCTTGACATGTATTCTAGTCTTGAATATCAAGTGGGCAATCTACTTCGGGCTTTTCACTGACGCGGACACAGACATGTTTTAACTAACACAGATTTTTGAAACGTTCAGGAATCTAATTTTTACAAATGGAATTGGTGAGTGTATTTTTATTTACACCCAAATCACTACTTGTCACAACAGAATGATAACAATTATTATGACAATTTATGCTTACGTTACTGCTTCCAAGCAGGCAATATTTTTGCTGGGAAGTTACGAGTGTGTTAAAGGATTGATGTTAGATAACTTTTCCTTATTATGGCCATTAAAAATCATAAATATATAGAATTTATTAAATATTAAATAAATATACTCGTATGCTCCTAAATATAAGTACAACACATTTCCACACTTCTGTACGAGTATAACCATTATAAAAGGTAATTTTGTTATTGGCATTATTAGATAAATCTGACGGATTTATAGAAATTGCCGAGAATTTGGTGCGTGTGTTAATTTTGGAAACTTAATTCAGTTCTTTACAATGAGTATTAAACCCACCAGCTTTGTTTGAGGATGTGTCCAAAAGCAACTCCTCATATACTATGTATCACCTTATCCCATTTTTCTAGTTAAAATAGCAATTCTTAGTATTTTTCAATAACTATACCCATTCGCTGTAAAAGGTGTGCAAATAACATTTTTTCGAACTCTCGACACTATTCAATACTTTCCAATTGAGTCCTCAACGGTCTGGAAAAACAGCACCGACATACTCAAAACTTTTACATCTTTAATGCACTTTAATTTTCCCCGAAAACTGCATTAAATATAATGAAATACAAAAATACGATTGAAGATTTGGACCAGTTTTACATTTTATATACAACCAAAGCATCATCAGCAAAACTATGGGAGGCATCCGGTTTGTCGGTTATCCGTTTTAAATTCTCTATCAGGTAAAATTCTTTGAACACCGGCGATCCCCATGGAAAAGCAGCTTTCAGCATTTAGCAATTCATAGATTTTCCAAAAGCTTTCATAAATTGAATGCCATGATGTTTGGCTGCCTGTCTGGGTCGTCTGGCTGGCTGGCTAACAGCTTGGTTGGGTATACATATGAAATTTGTTTTGGTCCCACCAACGAGTGCAAAAAAAAGCATCTTTCATTTTTCCCCACCGCACTAAATTTGATGAAAAGAAGTAGCAGGAGAGGTGTTAAAGAGAGCATAAGAGAGAATAAGAACGAAGTTCCGCAAAAAACAACAAAAGTCCTTTGAAATTGCTTCACGTTGGCATTTGCAAAACAGTGATGGTAGGGAGGTGAGTAAACGCACGCTCGTTCGCTCTCTTTTTCAAAATTATCTAAATTTATGGCCACTTTCTAAATTTAGCTCATTTAAGCGCTTTTTTGTTACTCATTCAACGCTTATTTGCCGTTTGCCTAACGGCAACTCTGGCCAGCGCTCTGATGTGTGAATTTAGGTTTTATTTGTTGTGTCGGTTGCTGTGTCTCTATATCTAGTATCGCCAGTATCGCGAACTATTTAGTACAAGTGAGACGTTTCGTGGTGAGAGCGCTGTGAAGAAATTTTAATTCTGTATCAAATAAGGTTGTGAAAATATCAAACAGAATCCATTCACTGACACCCGAATACTCCAATTTTCCACAGCAAGTGTCCGAAACCAAGTGCTAAATATGCAATAACCATTGATTTCGCTCCAAAATCCAACCGAAACACTCAAGGTGTTTTCTTATTTTTTTTTTTTTAAGTGACGGAATAATCTGCACATACCTATATATACATACACACACAATACTACAATAAGAAAGAAATATAAAAAAAGTGAAAAAAAAGAAGAGCAGAGAAAAAGTCCAAACGAGTAGTACGCGAGGCACACATACGCACGCACACACGGAGGAGTCAGCTGTGTGTGTTCCACCAGAACAGCTGATTGAGTGTGCGACGAAGTGACGACGACGTCGTTTTCGCTAGAGGTAATTTTAGTTGGGAAGAACGAGAGCGCTTGAGCGCCATCTAGTGGTGCATAGCGGTATAGTAGGAAAATTCGGGGTGTGTTACGGGAGTGTACAGAACACACCACTTACGCTCGCAAACAAAAAGTGGTGAAAATTTATACAAAAAATTTGAAAATAAGCAAAACGAAACGATAAAAAAATAATAAAAGACCCAAGCAAAAACAGCAACAAGAGCAAAAAACATATCTAATATAAATTCAAATAGTGTGGAACCTACAACATTCCAATAACAAAAGCAAAAACAATAAAAAAGCGGTATCAAGTAAGAAGAAAAAAATAACCAGAATGATGACATCCACCCACAGCAAATAAGAAAAAACAGAGTCAAGTCAAGCGAGTCATCATCACCACTGCTAGCAGAGAAGTTAACAATAATAATATAAAAATTTTTGCTCAAAACGTTGAAATTCGGAGGGAATAACTGCGATAACAAAAATTCTGGTTATTGCTCGTGTATAATAAACATTTTATAATTTACCGAAAGTATCAGTTTGTTTACCTGCATGCTTAAATGACGAACGATAATGATAAATTCCACTCCGGAGGGGATAGCAGATTTTGAAACAACAACGAGCTTTATAGAAAAGCAATATAAGAAGGTTTACATCCACACATCTTCCGATTGAAATTGAGAGCTTTTGACTTAGTGTTTAGGCGACAACAATTGAAAATGCGAATTTTAATTAAATATTGAGAAAAGATTGATTGAAATTCAGAGCTTCAATTTAATATTAAAAAACGAACAGTTAAAAACGAGAAATTCATTTCACTACTGGGAAAATATTAAGTAAAAAATGAGATTTTACATACAATATCCGAAATATGTTAGTCTAAAGAAAATGCAAACTTCTAGTTTATTTTGAGAAATGATCAATGGAAAATAAGTATTTTCGGATCATATTGAGAAAAAATTAACAGAAAATGAAAAATTCCGTCCGGAAGCCGGAGTTTAAATTTGAGAAATGATTAATATTGGGGATCTTTCAGGTATTGGGAAAGGAATAAATTAATTTGCGAATTTTCAATTCTAACATGAGAGAAGTTTAATGATGAATGGAGGAGGTGGAGTTTGAAATGGATTTGGTCCTATACAAAACAATATAAGAGTGTTAACATCTATCCCTGTTCCCAATGCAATTGACAGCTTTTCATTTGATATTGAGGCGAGAACAATGAAACTCCCAATTTTCATTCATTGGAGAAAGATCGATGGGAACTGAAAATTTTCATTCGATATCGAGAAAAAAAACATTTGAAAATTACATATGATTGGTCTTTTCTCAGGCGAATGGTGTTGTCTGCAAAAATTGCTATATTTTATCAGGTGATTGGTTATATACGATTATTCTATGCTTTATCCATTTCCGAAACCAAATCTTCCGTTGTCGCTTTCCAAATGTGAATGTCTTAAGTTTTAGCATCCAAAAATTAACCCCTTCCAAAAAAATATATAAAAGGAACATACATATATAGGAAGAACACTGAAATTTGCGTGTATTCCTGTATTCCACGAAAAACGCGTGTTATGTTATCCTGTAAGGCTTCAATAGTGTTCGGCTTGTCCACATAGACTAACAACTTGACATAACCCCACAAGAAATAATCAAGAAGCGTCAAATCGCAAGATCTTGGGGGCCAAATCAAGAGATAAGCTGCTCACCAAATGCATCCCACAACATATGCATCGTCCTGATGAAACCACATGTGAACCAAGTTCAACTCAGCCAATTGGGGAAAAAAATTCCTTGTAGTTAAGTAACACATGTCCCAATCGCTGACAACGGTGACGAATTGACATTTCACGATCGTCATCAACACTGGTTGCTACGGCTGCAATATTTTCTTCGGTACGCACTCTACGCATGCGAATCGATGGTTTTATGTCCAACAAAGTAAATTTGGTGCGAAATTTGGAAATTTCAACGATTTACAACCGTTGCTCATTTGTAAATCTTTCCATGGTGAAATGGCCGAGTGTACCGTACACTTTTCACTTTGACAGATGCCGTTTGGACGTCATTATCAACCAGTGCTGCCGACTTGAAAAACTTAATCTTAAAAAATCACCCTATAAATTTTATATCTGTGGTCACAAAGAAAAACAACATAAGTGGCGTCAGGGCAAAGTCTAATTTATTTGTTGTTATTATTGTACTTATTTTGATGCAAACTTACGTCCAATTTCCGTTCCAAAATTCATTGTAGGTTGCAAATTATAACAATTTTTCAAAATAGCGATTTTCGAAAAAATCCGTAATATTTTTAGTTAATAAGATCAGTTTTTTTCTTAACATTCTTTGTGTCCTTAGGATACATCGTGTCATCTAGGCGCTACTTCAAAATTCCGTACATTCGGAAAGTTATAACAGCTTTTTTGAAAAACTCTTCATATTCACAACGAAAAATTTGCAATTAAATCGCATAAGTACATTTTTAAATAAATTTCAACGTCATTGTGCTTCATGCCATGCTAAAACGAAATATTCCTAGAAATATTTGAATTGTATAACAAAGCGACTAAACGTTGTCTCATTAAACACTATACCTTCTGAAATATTATACGTTAAGATACACAAATTTGTATATTTTTCAAAATAATTTGCCAAATTAATTGTGGACATAATAATATAGTTATCTAGTGAATTTTAAAAAAATAATGTAAATCTGTGTTGGATTCTCAAGATTCTCGCTAAAACGATTGTGGTGCGACAAAGAGCCACATCAATAAGAAGTGCGATTTTGTGCTGTAACGGAATTGATCTGATGGGAAAATAAGCTTATACATGGAATTCTCTGAAATTTTTATTTTTGGCAAAACTAATTATGCTGATTCGAATAAGTGATAAATGTGCCTTTTAAACAGCTTCTTATGAGCTGCAATGACGCTTCCCGACACGTATTGGCCACAAACATGTATAGCCTTTAAATAACGAATGAATTATATAATTGGAGAACAAAAAAACACTGAAACTACCTATTATTCCAGCATTGTATTCAGTCCATGTATGGGAAAGCTTTATCCTGCTGGAACGTGTGCCGCCTGTGGTCTACAACGCGCCGAACTCTCTGATATAGTACCTGTGGTCACAAGCAAAAACGACTTAAATGGATTTAGGGCAAAGTTGAGTTTATTCGTTAACATCGTTGTTCTTATTTACGCACTTATTTGAGTGTAATCTTCAGCCTAAAATTCAGTGTAGCTGACAAGTTATAGCAATTTTTTTTACAATGATATTGGCATAAGCAAGAATATATTTTTGCTATTACTTTTTATGTCCTTAAAACCAATCTAGCCGTCTAGACGTGATTTCAAAATTATGTACATATATTTTGAAAGTTATAAATTTTCATAATAGCAATTTTTTTTCAAAATACGTAATATGTATCTTAAAACAATGAATTGGTAGTTAGGTCATTTTACCTTGTAAGCACGGATATACCTATATAGACTTACCTCATCCTTCAGGTACAATCTTCATTTTCACTGAGTGAAATACTCGTTTAGCATTTTCAATAGCCATGCCCTCAATTCGGGTTTTGTAATTCGATTTTAGCCAATTACGAACTTAGAACTCCCTCCCATCACTGCGAGACATTTGCGAGAAAAGTTTAGCCGGTTGACAGAAGATGCCCAAACTATAACTTGCTTTCAACCTCTATGCAAAGGTTAAGATGGACAGATATTCTCAAATCGACTTTGATTTCTAAAACTTTAAGAATGTGAAATGAGATAATTAAATTGTGCCCAAACTCATTGGGTTGTGCTTGTTGTGTTGGACGAAAAATAGTATCGGCTTGAAACATAACGGGATCAAACTTCTTCAAAGAATAAGGAATTGTTCGAACTTCCAACTGAAATCTATTCTATTTGAAGCCGAATTGCAAGGGTAAATTAAGTGTACTTAAGTATGTTTAAACCCCACCTTTTATTGCTATTACATACTCACAATAGGTTCAAGCATGAATTCCAATTAGATGCGCAATTTAACAACAAATTCCAATTAAAATTCTATGCTGCAACCATACAAACAGCTATTTTTTATAACTCCGCTCTCACGATTGTAGGTAAACAAGTAGAAGATAGAATGAAAAACAACTAAAGTAGCAAACGTTGTGGATTTATAGTAAATAAATAGAAGCCTAACCAATAACCACCTCCATAGTTGAGAGCGATTTTTTTTTAATTAGAATACACAATGTTTCAATGTGTCGTTTTCCCGTGTTCTCCTAATGGTCACGCAACTATAAAAGATTGCTATCGACCATTGTAATGTGAAATTTAACATGAAATAAGAATTGAAATCAGTGGACAGACGTAAAGTTGACCTATTGACAAAAGTTGGGACAGGCCAAGGCATATATGTATGAGGTCACAAGGAAAAACGATTTGAGTGGAAAAAAAATCAAACTTATTCGTTGTTATTATTATAGCTATTTTAATGGATATTTATACCTAATCACCATGCCAAAATTCGGTGTAATTAACAAGTTATATCAATTTTTCAAAACAGCGAATTTTGGAAATTTACGTAATATCTTTCCATTTTAACACATTATTGTGTATGTTCTGAAACCATGTGTTTTCGTCTAATTGCGCTTTCAATGTTCTGTATGTTTCAAAAGTTATAACAGATTTCCATAATAGCGATGTTTTGAAAACGTTTGAAGGGCATCAAGAACGTACCCTTCTAATGCATAATATATGTGTGCTCACAAGGAAAAATGAATTAAGAGGAGTTAGGACAAAGTCGATTTTATTCGTTATTATAATTGCAATTATTTTAATGCATATTTACTTCCTAACACCATCCCAAAATTCGGTGTAGTTCACAAGTTATAGCAATTTTTCAAAACAACGATTTTTGAAAAGTCACTCAATATTTTTACATTTTTATAAATATATATATTTCGAAAGTTATAATAGATTCCCATAATAACGATTTTTTAAGACTTAATATTTCACAAAGATAAATTTCAAGTTAAATCATTTTTCCTTGTAAGCAAAGATATACATGTCAGCATAGCTTGCGGAGTGCCTTGGCTCTTCCTCAGATAGATGTGTCAAGAAAGACGATCTAATACGTAAAATATCAACCCACTTTCCTCAGAAAGGTTTTAATTTTTCTGAATTTTTAAATGCCGCATCCCATTTGAGGCAATCTTCTACATTTGTGCGTAAATTGGGGATACACACATAATACCTCTTTCAATTAATAAATGACAAAAGAAAACGTTTTTTCCCATGTCTGGTCAAGGTGTTATTGACGATGCAACGATTCAGATGAGAAGTCACATCGAAAACACCATCTATGTACTCATATATACATATAGTATGTCGACTTAGCTCGTTTTTGCAACGGAAATTGGAATTTGCAGAATTTTCTGATATACACCCTGCTAATTAGGACGAAGTTATAAAGTTTCTCGTTTCTATCATTTAGCACTCTAAACTGCTTTCAACTAACGTGTAAGTTATAAAACTGTCGAAAAACTGCAACAATATTTCCATTTCTCCGAAGATGGCTTCAATGCTCATATGAGCACATTTTTTTCCTACCGAACCGATTTTGTCTAATTTCGCAAGAGTGTGAAGATAAATTCGAAATTGTATTAGCGAAAACACGAGCCACTTCGTTAATTTTTTTCACCAGAAATTCATTTGATTTGATAACCTTGTATGGTGAAGCTACGATAACGCTCCAAGTCCATGCGATATCTTTTCCGACAAAATGGCTCTCACAAACGCCGCATATCGCCCGAGTAATGTTTCTAATTGACCGTCTTACTTTGACTCGTAAACCGGTGTGTCATCACCAGTTGTTGTGCGTTTTGTAAATGTAAGATCAAAATTAACTCGTCCTATCATGTCTGCAGCGACTTTTACGCGATTGAGTTTTTAAAGAAAATTCAGTCGTGCGACAAAACGTTTCAATCCTAAGCAATCATGTAAAATGGTACGAATTGATTCGTGAAACATACTCGTATACATCAGGGACTATATTTCCCAAGCTTAAATGACGATTTCCTGATATAGATTGCCGGCCGATT
>JAHXMU010000231.1:1091579-1103185 GCA_019455685.1 Philornis downsi
CAACAGTACATGTGCTGTAGTGCGATGTTAGAGGAAATTATTATGGGTCAGTAGTTAAGGTAAAAACCGCTTGCAGTAGACACCAATAGGTATTCCCAAAAGCAAGTTGGACGCAGTCTTAGATGAGACCATAGAGGGGAACAAAGTCGCTCACATCAGATCATACCTATAGATCATTAAAATACTATAGAGATAGAGATGATTTTTTCCATTTGATAATCTGATACTGGTTCCTTTAAAGCTTCCATTAGATACTTCTGACAAATTCATTATTCTGTTCTTTAAACGCTTCTTTTAAGAAGTCCGTCTATAGACCGATCTAACGGATTCCTTTGTGTGGTTATTATGTGTGGATATCCAAAAAGAAGCGAGTTCGGGAACCAGTGAATGACTTCGACACATTTCTATTATACCAATACATAACTATTGCGATTACATATTGAATTTCAACACGTTGATTGTGTATGTGAACATATCAATTCTCAGTAATATTCTCTCGACATGTTTGTTATGTATGTAAATATATATTGATATATTAATTCTCAGTAAGTGCTATGAGTTTCCTTCCCTCAATGCTTATTTTCCGAATGCGCAAATTTGCTTTCTTTACTGAACTAGTTCAGGAACTGACAACGAGTTCGACGCACTTCTTACTCACGCCTACAGAAACTTTTCTCTCCTATATGCTTATTTCACTTTTGCAACAATTTTACTATCTTAAAGGAACTAATTCAGGAATTGGGATCGAGTTCACTCTCCCCATACTTATTTTACGATTGCAACAAATTCCCAAAACTGGGTGCGAGTTCGACCTATCTCCAACTCACACCTTCAACAACTTTACTCACTAAATGCTATGAGTTTCCCTGAGAATGACAAACTTTTCTCACTAAGTGCTGTAAATTTCACTTCTGGAAACGCGTTCAACATGCTCCATGCTTTCACCTACTGAAACTTCTCACTAAGTATTTATTTTACTATCTTAAAGGAACCAATTCAGAAAATGGAGACGAGTTCGATCTGCCTCTAACTCACACCAGCAGATACTGTTCTGATTAAGTGTTGTAAGTTTCTCTCCCATTATGCTTATTTTGTGATTGCGACATGTCTACTAAATAAAAAGGAACTGGGAATAGGCTCGACTTCTCCTCTTGTTAGCTCATGCAGAAACTTTACTCCCTAAGTGTCGTGAGTTTCCTTTTCTATATGCTTGTTCTACTATTACAACAGGTGCGATAAACTAAAATGAACTAGTTTAGGAACTGGGAACAGGGTCGATGGGTCTCTAGCTTGCACAAATAGAAACTAAACTCACTAAGGAGTGCGAGTTTCCCTCCCTAAGTTTTTTTTATGATTGCGTCAAGTCTACTATCTTATAAGGAGGTAGTTGAAGAACCGGCAAAGATTTCGACCTGCATTAAGTTTACGCTTGCTGAAACTTTTTTCACTAAGGGCTGAGTTTCCCCCCTCTATATATTTATTTTACGATTGGATCACGTCTACCTACTTAAAAGAAATAAGTTTGTAACTGAGATCCAATTTATTAAGTGCTGTGAGATTCCCTTTCTACGTGCTTGTTTTAATAAGTGCGATACCCTAAAAAGAACTAGTTCAGGAAGTAGGAACAATTTCAATCTTTCTTCAGCTCGAACTTTTCTCACTAAGTGCTGTGAGTTTTCCTTCGTATATATTTATTTTACGATTGCATCACGTCTAAAAACTTGAAAGGAATAAGTTCAGTAATTGAGATCGAATTCACTAATTGCTGGGAGTTTTCTTCCCTATGATCTTATTTATGATTACCACAAGTCTACTAGTTTAAAAGAAACTAATTCGGGAGCTAGGAACGAGTTCGACCAACATCTTACATGCGTCTACAGTAACATTACCCACTAATTGCTGTGAGTTTCCCTTCCTATATGTGTGATAACTTAAAAAGTACTAGGTCAGGAACTGCAATCGAGTTCGATCGACCTCTGACTTGCACCAACCGAAACTTTTCCCACTAAGAGGTGCGAGTTTCTCTCTCTATGCTTGTTGTGTAATTGCGTCAATTCTACTAATTTATAAGAAAGTAGTTCAGGAACTGGCAAAGATTTCGGCTTACATTAAGTTTGCGCTTACAGAAACTTTATATACTTATTTTACGATGACATCATATCACTGAACTTGTTCCTTTTAGTTCAGTAGCTGAGATTGAATTTACTAAGTGCTGTAAGTTTCCTTGTCTTTATGCTTATTTTACGATTGTGACAAGTCTGCTAAATTAAAAAGAACTAGTTCAGGAATTGGGAACGAATTCAACCTTTCTCTAGTCCGTGTCCACAGGAACTTTTCTCGCTAAGTGTTCGAGTTCGATCGACTTCTTTCTTGCGTCTACAGAAATATTACTCACTAATTGCTGTGAGTTTCCCTTCCTATGTGTTTGTTTTATGATTGAAACAAGTGCGATAACCTAAAAAGAACTAGTTCAGAAACTGACAAAGATTTCCACCTACATTAACTTTTCTCACTGAGTCCTGTGAGTTTTCTCCCTCTATATATTTATTTTACGGTTGTATCACGTCTACCGACTTAAGAGGAATAAACTCAGTAACTGAGATCGAATTTACTAATTGCTGGGGCTTTTCCTTCCTATGCTGTGGTTTACCATTACGATAAGTCTACTAGTTTAGAAGGAACCAATTCGGGAACTGGGAACTAGTTTGACTGACCTCATGCTTCCTCTTACACTAACAATAATCACTAATTGCTGTAGGTTTCGCTTCCTATATGCTTGTTTTATGATTGCGACAAAGCTCTCAGTAGGATAAGTCATATCCTTAATAAAATCACCCTATGAAAAATAATGGCACGACGATAATATGGTTGGTGCGTGGGAAAACGAGGAAGTGTCTCTCATCATACCAAACTAATGTTTCATTATTATTATTTGTTCAGGTCAATCATTTAAGGTCAAATATTACAGTACAAAGAAATGAAAGTAAAGAAAGGAATATAGGCGTTTTAGGTTAGGCTGCTTTCCATGTCGAATAAGTTTTGTGTGTGTTTTAGATTCCTATCCATTTGCCACAACTCTACCCTATACTCGTATGCCTTGGCAAATAGGGACGTTTCCAACCCGGCTGTAAATCACCGAAACGTGCCCCATGACCCACAATCGTGTCAACCTCACTCCACAAGTTCCCTAATCTAAATTGGACAAATATTTTTTTAAATGCTGAAAGGGGAAGCCTCCCTTTTGCTGCAAACTCCCGTGTTGGCGGATAGGCCGAGAAGGTGTAGGGAGCATGTGCAAACCATAGACAGAACCCAATGAAAAGAAGAAAAAAAGAGCGTTCGCATTTGTTATACCAACAACAAACATGAATTTGGCTAATGGCCAAGAGTAATAAATGTATACTCATATAAGTGTATATAAATGTATATGTGCCTGTATATATGTATGTACATGGGGCTATGTATATATGAACAACATTATTTAAATATACATAGATAAATTGTGTACATATATTGTTTGTAATTATGGCACAAAACAATGCAAAAACTTATTAACTATTCTGTTAACGAAATGTGATTGTTTAGAAATAATTGGCGATGCCATTGACGATACGAGCCAGCCAGCCAGCTAAACAGCCTGCCCGCCAGCCATCAGCTCGTCATATGCGGCGATATAGTTCAACCACACTCGACCATTCATCCATCCATCTGTCTCATCCCATAACATTTTCAATTGAATTGCGAAATCGCAGTCTTGTGATTATCATGATTTACTCACACCGTATTGGCTGACCTGTTGTTCAAAATGAAACGAACGAAGGGGAAAATCACAAAAAAAATTGTTGTCATTGTTGTACTTTACAATTTCACATGTTTTCGGTGAAATGTGTTGTTACTATATTTAGCCCTTGCCATATGGGTCATTCACCTGCCGAAAACTGTGGCGGCAGTCGTCATCATCACCTCTATCCCCTCACGGCACTCATTTTAAATACTATTTTCCCTTGAGCAGTGTGGAAACTACTACTCCATTTCATTTTTTTTTTTTTCGATAGTTTGGAATGTGATTTCCAATAATTGGCAACACTTTAAATCAGTGTTGTCTATTGGGCGATTTTTAACTTCGTGGGGTAGCACGTGCTTAGGCAAATAGTATTACTTTGTTTGTAATTAAGGAATCATGGCACAGTGGATGGTTGCACCGAAGAAATGGTACTAATTATGAATATCCGTAAGAACCCATCCGTCATTTACACAAGATACATGTTTTTTTTTAACTTCTGAATAACCACAATTAGGAGATCTATTAAAATATATATAATCAGGTGTAGTTCCATCCCATAACGTCTAATATTTACCATCTCACATTACTTTAAGTTAACGATTAACCTATAAATTATGAAATCGTTTAAAAGATTTAAAAAAGCGTTCACTGCTCTACAAGTGGGTAAACTGACATAGGGACCTATTCTTATATGAGCATATTTTTACCAACTTAACCGATTCCGTTCAATTCCGAATTTAGCCTACCTATAACAGCGACATATTTTCGTGTTGATTTTTTTTTTCATAACTCACACCGCTTTGTCATTGGTTGATTCGATATTGTTAGACAATATTATTTGACATTAGCAAATTGAAAATACGCCCCATTTCACAGTCTTTTTTTACGAGTATAAATGTGAAATTGCATGGCAGGCGGCTGAATATACTGCAACAGACAATCACGTGCGATTTTTCTTTCGCCGATCTCGTCCCTGTAATTTCGTTGTCAAAGAAATTTCAATAGAATAAAGGAATGGTCAAGTCTGACCATCATGTAAGCACTGTTCCGATTGCAAAAATAAAAAACTTATTCAAAGTTGAACACAAAAAGAACGCGAGTTAAGGTAAAAAAATGGATGGATGGACTAAATTTCCATCCATCCATTTCTGAAGCGGATGGTAACTGCTGATGAAGAGAGGCTCACTTTCAAGCTAAAATAGTTGATTGAATCGCGCAAACGGTGGCCATCCATCCATTCATTTCTGAAGCGCATGGTAACTGCTGATGAAGAGAGTCTCACTTTCAAGCTAAAACAGTTGATCGAATCGCGCAAACGGTGGCCAATCCAGGATTGACAAAGAATCATCTATCAGATATTCGATATACCTGCATAATTTAACTTAAATACTGGGTACAGGTGGTAGAATAAGCGCTCCGTTTTCAAGATACGGCGGTCTTTCTGATTTATTTGTATTTTGAATTCAAAATTAACATTATGCTACTTTCAATATTTCTTCCATTTTTTCATACAACTTTGTTCTAATCCTTATACCAATTTAACCGTTTTTGCCTTTTCACATATTTTTCCAATTTGCACAGCTCATGAAGTACTCCATCCATGAGTCATAGATAAATGCCAGTTCTTATTAAGTAACGAGTAGGCGGCTTCACTCATTTCTCAATGCTGTAGCTCATGAGAAATCAGTCATTGCTCACCGACTGTGGTTCATGATTAGAGGTTGTTACTCACGACCCATAAGCTGACTCACTTCTCACGCCTGTGACTTGTGAGTAAGGTGTTGGATGTTGAATGTCACGTAAATCTTTTTTTTCTGATTACTATCTTTAGAAAAATTTTCAATTAATTATTTTCATAGAATATTCAAATGGTCTATTTTAAACTTTAAAATATCCTTTTCGTCTTTCTTTTAAGATAATATCCTAAAAATATGGCCATGATATTCTATGAACATGTTACAAAAGAGATTCTTCTAGAGATTGATGAAGATATGAATTTTTCACCACTTGCTTCCGTTTGTTTTTTTTTAGTTCTTTTGAACTACTCTATGATCCAACATCTAAATTTTAATTTGTTTTATACGATTTTGCTCTATTTTTAATAATTTTTTTTTTGTAATCCTTTGTTGCTCTGTTTTTTTCGGTGTTGTTGTAAATAAGGAAGGGAGAGAATCTTTGAAAAATCCACAATGAAATTGGAGATAGAGTATTCTTGCTGGAGAGTTTTTTTAATGAAAAAGGATACGGAATTTAGAAGCGATGCAGTCCTATCTCCGGTTATCCTTTGCGGTGCAGTTTTTTCGGTCTTGTTAAAAAAAAAGAAGAAAACGATATTTGGAAAATCAATGATGAAATTGGAGAAGAGTATTTTTACTATGGAGTTTTCCACCACTAGTTTTCCTTTTTGGGGCACATTTATGTAAATTTTAAAAGAAATACATCCCTGCAACTCTTCATTCGCAACCTGCAGCGACCCTAATTTTTGCTCGTTGCATTATTTTGTTGTTCTTTTTAAAATGTGGAAAAATCCACCGATTAATCCCACTCCTTCTGGTACCTTTCATACAAAAGATTGATGTAACTCATATATTCTTTGAGTTGTATCTCTCAATCGGTTGCATCAAATTGTATCATATTTGCAACACTTTGAGCACTTGCCAAAGTAGGGTATTAGAACGAAAATTGAACACATGGCTGTACCCATTCTGATACCTCCTATACGAATTGACCGATTTCCTAAAATTCAGTCAACCATGTGTAATTTCTAGTCAGCTTTAGTAGTCTATATTTCTATATACATTGTTTTACAATTTCCTACAAAATTTGAGAAAAATCGATCAAGAAACGACGCCCCTGTCATACATGTAACCAATTTCACATGTATCTATTCTTACCTCCATATCTTCCAAATGGTTGTACCAAATTTGTCCAAATTTGTCATATTGGTGCGTTTGATAACCTGAATTCTAAGAACGAAAATGACCAACCTTGTTACGCCCATTCTGGCACCTCCCATACAAATTCACTGTTTTATCGAAATTTAAGCTCACCTGTAATTCCTAATTCGTAGGTTGGTTAAATTCTGCTCAATTATATTACTTTGTAATACTGGCTTTCTGGTACCTGCCACATAAAATACTTTATTTAACTTATAGGTATATATTTATTTAACAATCTTGTAATCTTGTAAAATCTCTTGATCAATATTAAGCAAATTACAAAATACATAGAAATAAATACTGCTTGAAAAATTTCCTAGATTCTTATTTTTCATTCAATTGGAATATATTCAGTATAACCGAGTTCACACCAATCATTTGGCACCGTGAATGAAAATGGATTGTATTGCCTCTCTCCTTAAGGACAATACAATACCCCAACGGAAGACTTTACAATTTTGCTTCTTTTATATTACTTGTAGCGACACAAAACTACGTTGGATGAGAAAAGTGTAGCTAATCACTTGTAGATTGTAAGTTAACCGAATTTCTGATTGGCCCACTTATATGGCAATGGATCAACACAACATCCTCTACGGTTTAGACTACAGATGGCTGAAATGGATCGATAAGGAAAAACTTTTCTACACAAAGACTGAATTCATCTTTGGGATTGTGGGCTTTCTTTCAACAATTGCATTATTTATCCTTTAATTAAAGGCTTTATATCGTAATAGCGAATAGATCCCACAGAGAGTCCTCAAAAGCAAAATATACGAATTTTTACAAGTATAAACGGGCAAAGCCGATATATTATGTATGAGAAGACGGCGTTTTGATTAAGTGCCTTGTCAATATCTGATGATATGTGGATGTTTTGACCACAATGCTATGACTCGCAAATGTTTTAATTAACACGAGTTTTGAAAAATGATGCTCTTTTAAAATTTTCTAATATTTATTACCCTTTTTCGTTAACTAAAAAGATGACATTTGACACATGTGGAAGGAAACCCTTCCAATTTATATATATTTGTAATGGGCCGCCCTAATTGTGGGTGTGTATATTCAGTATCTCCAAAAAAATACTATTTCCATTGAAAAAAAATTCGTTAAATTACGTCTGAAAGGAAGAGATTTTTGATTCGTCCATTTATCTGACGAAAAGGTGGTACACAGTCCACGCCACTGTAAACACCCACACTTTGGCCTTCAGACCGGCCAAACTTATGGCGCTTGCCGCTTGTTTTTGTATGGAGTGTGGTGCATCTTGTTCGCTGCGCCGCTTCCTGGAAATTTAGTCGCCATGGAGCCGTACACGGGAGTGAAGCGTGCATTTTGTATCCGAGCGTATTACGAAAACAATAAATCAGTGATTACTGCACGACGTTTGTATCGGCATGAACACGGTTTACACAATTTAAGTGAAGTTCCAAGAGCCAATATGATACGAAAATGGATCAGAATGTTCGAAACAACCGGCTCAACAGTACCAATTACGGTCCGTGGTCGCCCAGTTTCTGCAAGATCAGCCGACATTGTGGAGCGTGTTCGTGTTTCAGTTCAGCGAAATCCGCAACAGTCAACACGTAAGAGAAGTCAGTGTTTGGATGTCAAAAGAACAACTTTACGACGAATTTTGAAACGAGATTTGCATTTGAAGGCTTATAAGATTCAGATAGTCCAAGAATTAAAACCCGATGATGCCAATAACCGACTTAACTTTGTCAATTTGATGCTAGAGCGGTTCAACAATTTCAACAACGTGATTTTTAGTGATGAGGCCAATTTTCACCTTAATGGCGATGTGAACAAGCAAAATTGTCGGTTCTGGCCCGAGACTAATCCCCTACCCTTGCATGAACGTCCACTTCACAGCCCTAAGCTTGTCTTGTGGGCTGGGATAACGTCAACCGGTATTATTGGACCATACTTTTTTGAGGACGAAAGAGGGCATGCGATGACGGTTAGAACGAACAATTATTGCGACATGTTAGCAGACTTTTTGGTGCCAGCTTTGCAAGAACTTCAAGGCAATACCTCGAGGATGTGGTTTCAACAGGATGGGGCCACATGTCATACAGCTAGAGTATCCATAGAGCTGCTGAAAAATGTTTTTCCTGGAAAACTCATTTCGAAAAGGGGGGATATTGAATGGCCCCCACGTAGCCCCGATCTCTCTCCATGCGATTATTTTCTATGGGGCTCAAATCGGTAGTCTACGAGAATAATCCGACCAATTTAGAGCAGTTGAGGAGGAACATTATTCAGGAAAGTAACAAAATACCGAGAACAACTTTTCAACGAGTTTTCCAAAATTTGCGACTTCGGTTCCAAGAGTGTCAAGCAGCCGAGGGAAGCCATTTGGACAACATTATTTTTAAGTCTTAAAAATTCCCATGCTTCTACTTTTTAAAAATACAAATATATTTTTTTTATGTTTCGTAGTTTTTTTTTTAATTGAATATTTAAACCGCCAACACCCTTATGGCCCACCCTGTATTATGGTATTATTTGAAATATTAATATTAACTTATTAGCCGCTCTTCGACAATACAGAATGACACATGAGGTGACAAAATTAGTTAGTTCTATCGCGTTTTATAAATTTTTCTAATCTACCTTGTAGGTATAATTAAGTTTTTGCAAGTCCAAAAATACACATATTTAAAATTTTGATACTTTTATACTTAGTTTTTTGCCCCAATTTATTATTTGCGTACAAGAAAGGGTGTAAATGGATTTTGCACACAAACTTTCTACTTTTGGGCAATTCTTCTACATTCAACCATCCAGCTTTTGTAATACAGGGTGGCGCAATAGAACGTGCATATTTAAAAAATAGATTAAAAAATAAATACAAAAGGTGTGGTTGAAATAAATCTAAGGCATTGTAGAGTAATAAATGGAGTTTATTTTTTTAAAATAACATCATCTAAATGGTGAGCCTCTCTACGACGGCACTCCTCTAACCGCAAACGAAAATTATTGAAAACTTTCTTCAGTAATACTGGTGTAATGGCTGCCATTTCACCACGGATATTCTTGAGCTGAACGATGTTTCTTGGATTATTACTGTAGACTTTGTGTTTGAGGTATCCCCACAAAACAAAGTCAAGAGGCGTCAAGTCTGGACTACGTGGGGGCCATGGGATATCACCTCTTTTCGAAATCAGTCTGCCAGGGAACATCTGCTTCACCACCGCCATGGAGTCATTTAATGTGTGACAGGTAGCTCCATCTTGTTGGAACCAAGTTCTGGAATTCACTATTCTTGAACTTTCATTTTCTGGAGCCAAAAATCCGTCCAACATCTCAACATAGCGTTCCGTATTAACCGTGACGTTTTGGCCCCGCGCATTTTCGAAGAAAAAAGGACCAATTATTCCTCTGCCAGAGATTGCTGCCCATACTGTCACTTTAGGACTATGCACTGGTTTTTGGTGTTTGATTTTTGGGATTTTCACTGTTCCAGTAACGACAATTTTGACGGTTTACGAACCCATTCATAAGGAAATGAGCCTCTTCAGAGAAAAGGATATTGTCAAAATTGGAAAATCGATTAAGCATTTCATTAGCAAATGCGAGCCTTGCTATGAAGTCAGACTCTTTCAATTCTTGTGTTAATTGCAGCTTATATGGATCCAATGTTAAAATTCGTTGCAAACTTCGTCGCAATAATTGTAAGACAGACGATCTCTTGCGAGCCGACATTTGTGGATTTCCTCGTACTGACTCCATAACTCTCTCAACATTGTCTTCGGTCTTAGATGTTGTTGGGCGACCATTTGCTTGTGGTTTAAATGTTGAACCGGTCTCTTCCAAACGCTTTACCCATATTTTAATTAAATTAGCACTCGGAGCTTCACTAATTCGCCGTAGTCCATATTCAGCACAATATAGTCGCCTAGTAGCAATATATGAACGAGAGTTCTCGTAAAATGAGCGCACGCAAAATGCGCGACGCTTCCCGTCGAAGTGATTCATAGCGACTAAAACTCCATGAGCCCGCCAACCCAACGATGTAGGCGCTCCCCCCGCTAGAGCCTTTTCTACCCCGCAAAAAAAGATGATGCAATATGCACGTTCTATCGCGCCACCCTGTATAACATTTTCATTCCAATTACCATGCCGAAACTGGAGTACATGCCCAGAAGTAGAAAGCAACTGGGCAATAAGCTGTCTTTGGGCTAATTCTTAGAAATTGTGCGCCAAGCTTCTACCATTTTTAGCATAATTTTGAAAAAACTGATTTGACAGGGAGAGATGCTGTTTTCTACCAATTTTAAAGGTATTTGAAATTTAATTGCCATGTTTTGAAGTGGTTATAGTTTATTTTTTATCGCCTTCTATTCCAATAACCTTATTTAAATCATGAAAAGCAGCAATAAGTCAAGGGGAAATGATTTGTTTAATACTTAATTTACTTATTAATTTCAATTATTTTCCTGTTTGAAAAAGCTCACGTAGATCCATGGACCATATACACCCATAAGCGTATATTTAAACCGTCATTGCCGCATACGGCATATTACGAACAGTTAAAATCGGTTAGCCAGATAAATCGGTTGGCTACTTTACTGTTTTTTCGCATGAGTTAACTATCTGTATCGTGTTTTACATTCGAAAATTTAGGATTTTGAAAATTTAAATTGTACTACATGTTATACATCACTGGATGGCTGTTTTGGGTCTAGTTCAATGTGTCTACTATTTTCGTAATCACTTTTCTGTTCTTCCATGAAAATTGTCTCCAAAGACGCTTTGCTCTACGAAAAATGCCTTCATAGAAATTTTTCTTTACGAAAATTGTCTTCATAGACGCTTTTCTCTACGAAAATGTCTTCATAGACATTTTTCCCCACGAAAAATGTCTTCATAGA
>JAHXMU010000231.1:1103195-1219852 GCA_019455685.1 Philornis downsi
TTCATAGACATTTTTCCCCACGAAAAATGTCTTCATAGACATTTTTCGTGAAGAAAAATGTGAAGAAAAATGTCTTCATAGACATTTTTCTCCACGAAAAATACCTTCATAGACATTATTCTTCACGAAAAATGTCTTCATAGACATTTTTCTCTACGAAAATTGCCGTCATAGACATTTTTCTCTACGAAAAATGCTGTTATAGACATTTATCTCTACGACAAATGCCTTCATAGACATTTTTCTCTACGAAAAATACCTTCATAGACATTATTCTTCACGAAAAATGTCTTCATAGACATTTTTCTCTACGAAAAATGCCGCCATAGACATTTTTCTCTACGAAAAATGCTGTTATAGACATTTATCTCTACGAAAAATACCGCCATAGACATAGCCACTTTTCATAGAGATAGAAAAGTGGCTTTATAGGCACTTCTCTATGAAGTGTGGATTCCTACACACTTTTTTCTATGAAAAGTGCCTTCGTAGACACTTTTCTCTAATATAAATGCCTTCATAAACAATTTTCGCTATGGAAAGTGCCTTAATAGAAACATTTAGCTGTGAAATATGTCTTCATTGACACTTTTCTTTATGAGAAATATCACCATACCTATTTTTCTCTATGAAAATTGTTTTAATATATATTTTTCTTCATGAAAATTGTCTTCATTGTCATATAAATGTTTTTCTGTATGAAAAGTCTCTGGGTTATGGGTGCTTTTCTCCATAAGAATTGGCTTTTGTCTATGAAAAGTGACGTCATAATAATTTTTCTTTAAAGAAAGTGTATATGAAACTGCTTTGAGAAAAGTGTCTTTATACACACTGATCTATGAAGACAATTCAATAAAAAGTTTCTTCACATATTTTTCTACTTGAAAAACTCTTCATAGACAATTTTCTCTTTGGAAGGTGTCTTCAATGACACTCTTTTCTCTATGAAAAACGTTTCACAGATCCTTTTTTCTATACAAAAATACCTTCATAGAAATTCTACTCTACGAAAGGTACAATTCTAATCGAATTATTACTGTTGTAATATGAAATGTCTCTTTACAGAAGCTTTTTATATAGAAATTTTTTATTGTAGAAAATTATCTGAAAGAACAATTTTGTCTAATGCCTCATTAGTCTATTAATTATAATTATTGTACTCTTTTAGCATTCCTTCCTCTCTTCTGTCCCTTTATCTTTCCTCTCTCGTTGCGAATTTTCTCTTGGCATCGCGTGTCGACAACATTGTTCTCAATATTCGTAAATAGTTTTTGTATTTTGTTAGGTAAACATTTAGTACAAGCAAGGCGTGTTGTTGTAAGGTCACGGTGAACATCGAGATAATTACTATTTTGTTTACTTTAATTGAAACATTACTAAATTTTGGTGGCGAAACGCGAAACCCAAACGCCCAAAACGGGCAATTAAATTTATAAATTGAAAAAGCCAATTGCCTAAGAGCAAGCAAGAACAAACAAATATCGCCGAAAATTGTATAGACCAGCAACATTCCAATGGGGGAGATGATGGTTGGATGTTGTCTGGTTGGTATTTTGCACAGCTGCGTTAGCTGGCGACCTTTTCCGTTGCCTCATGCTGATTTAAAAATAAACCAATAATATTAAGCTTTCAGCGCCATCTAGCGAGGAATAGTTGCTAAACTACGAATGGTGGTAAAAAAATCAAATTAGAATTTTTGTTTCACCTCCGGAAAGTGGAAATAAAGTTGACAAAAGCGACAAAGAATCTAGGAGAGGGAGACATTTCGAATTGTGTCGTTTTGGGAAATGGATGGATGGATGGATGCAATGTGTTCTTAGGCTTCTCTCATTCGGTGTCCGCCAACATTAAAAGTCACTAGCGAGGACAATCTGACAGCCACACTGACGTAATATTTGTATATAAACAAAAAAAAAAAGAGAAAAATTTCGTAAGTCTAATTAAATTGTTGTTATTAATAGAATTTGCACATTTTTAATGGGAAATAAAATCGTGAAAAAAATTTGGTGAACGAACACACAGATCAGTGTTGGCAATTCGGAAGAAAATGAAATGCCGAAAGAAAAATCGGCATATACAAATTGTCCAACACATGGTAGAATGGGCATTGGAAAAGCTGTGAAGATGGTCATTAGGCGAAAATAGTTCGGATACAAAAAGAATATTCCATATCGGTAAATGGTGAAAGATTTTAAAGAGTGTTTCCATTGACTCCTCATTTAAAAAGGTCAAGAGCTTTCTTACTGCTCATAGAAGGGAGTATGTTTTGTGTCCCTCAACTCTTTGAAAAAGGGTCCAGAGCTTTATTATGAACAGCGAAACTATTGCTCATTGATTGATGAAAGCGGTAAAATCATGTGCTACCACAAATACCCCCGGACATCATTTAAGGCAACAGATTTAAGTTTATATGCAAGAGATGCATGAAATGTTTGACGATGTTCTATTAGAAAATTGATAGGCGTCTTTCCTTAGCTTGCCCCTGGATACCAAGCAGTTCTTTCCAAGACTATGATTAAATAATGATTACGGCATCTGGATGACCGAGCGTTGACACCCCCCTTAGACCCTGGATTTGAGATACTTTATTCTAAAATGGGCAAATGGAAAATTCTGCAGTTTGCCAATTAAGCGAAAGTAATTTGAATTCAACATCAACATTCCATACCGGAAAGTGGCGAAGTATTTTAATAAATGCTTGTATTGGTTCTATGCTGGAACAACTCATTGAAATTGGCCGTGAGTTTGCTCATTGCTCATTGTAGGAAGTCAATTTATGTCGCTCCCAACTCTTTAAAATTACCGAGAGCCTTATTATGATGAGACTCATTTTCTTGCCATTTAACACTTTTAGAATCACTTTTAACGAATCAGAACTTATCTTGAAGTTATCTAAATATCCCCGCATCACCAAATAGAGCTACATGCAGACTCCAACAGCTTGCAGACTCCGTGTAAGGCGAGAGATTTCAGACCAGGTGCAAGAGACGCACTTCCACGAGAAGTTATTTGTAAATTCAATTTATTCAAATTGATACCTGCCTTTCGTTGCCCCTGGGCTCCAAATAGTTTTTATAGGTCTTTGTAGTCAACAGAATAATTTCAACAGCTGGAATGGTGGAATATACACAGTAAGATTTATGAAATCGTATCAATTTTTATAGCAATAGTGTGATCTAGAATTTGAAATATAATACAAATTAGTGTCAGTGGAAAGCAAAAGTTGCGAAGTTGATGAAAATAAAAATAAATACATGAAAAATAATGAAATATTTCCATTGCATTGGCTGCTCACTGAAACCGTCAATTGAGGCAAGCCGTCGTAAGGAGCTCTTTCTTTCTTTCTTTTAAATAAGACCAAAAATTTCAAATATATCGCAAGTTAATATCTGTCCTTGCATCACATGCAATTCGTCGGAGAATGGTTCTGAAATTGGTGGAAGCGACATCCAAATTTCAAAATAATTATATCAACTAATTAAAACAGACTAAGAATCTGCTCACTGCTCGTTATAAGGAGCCGTCTTTTCGAATGTCATTGGCAATACTTATTTCATGTAATATTAGAGTTGTTGCTTAATTTTTGAGATACGGCAATCCCAGTGTAGGCACGTCAATAAATAACATTAACAAATACAAAAGTTAATTCTAAACTTATAATGTATCAAATTAAATCTATTGAAGCTTCACTAACGCTGTCCCTCAAATATGTAGCATCGTCAAAGTTTTCATCGCAATCATTAGAACTTATGGAGTATGTGGACAGATAGCAGACAGACGTACACAATTTTGTATGTACGGAAATGTAAATAAAAGTCCTTGCATGTAATAAATATATAGCTCAATTGTAAATCACACCGCGCAGCTCCTGGATAATTTCGCTAAAGGTGAAACACTGATTAGTATTACACTATATAATAATTCTTTTCAAGTAAATAAGAGTTGAATATCGAGTATTAAACATTCTGGAAGTTTTTATTTGCCGTTAAGCAGTCATCGCTTACTCGCTGAAATAGGAAACATCTTTTTGGGTAATTTTCCTTTTATGGAAACATCTAGCAACTTATTTTACAAAGTATGGGAAAGTGATAGCAAGTAGAGCAGCAACATATCACTTTCTTTGAAAATGAAACCGGTTATTTAAAGCATCGTTTGATATTAAGTCTAAGTAAGTCTCAGTAAGTTTTTCGGCTGTCTTTACTAAGGGCTTCGTGTCGGTAGCTTCGCAGGAATAACAAACTCAGCATATGGTTTCCTATAGCTTTTGCAGTATCTGAATGCTAAGAACAGCGTTAATTCGACGTGATTTATCAGGTTTAAAGCCACTGTTGTAAGGCTCAATCAGGTCGTGTAGAGCAAGTATTAGTTTTTCTCATAAAGCGCTAGGCAGGAGTTTATATGCAATCGGCAAAAGACTGGGATAGCCTTCTTTAACGAATTATCAAACGAGCATTCGTTAAACCGAATTGTATTAATGAACTGGTGCATGATAATTATAAGCGCATCGTTGCCGGCTCTTAACAACTCGGAGGGCGAACCATCAGCTCTTGCAGCTTTGTTCCTCTTAAACCGTGATACTGATGTTCTGAAATCTGCAACATATGCTCGTGATCAGCTTTACGTTATTGTTCTCACCGAAGTGGAGTCCTTACAATAACCTTTACTTTCTCACTTTTACTAGAATTTTAAGGCTTCACCTCTATTCCTGTATCTTTCTATATCCTCATTCTGCCGCTCTTTCAGCAACTACTTTTTTCTTTGGGGTATGAAGCTATGCGATGTCTAACTCTTTTTTTCACTCTGCCAAATTTTGCGCCAAATTTTGCGCCGTAAAGATTGCGGAAATTCTCTGTGCGTATCTTTAAATCATTGTCCTTATAACGTTTGCGGGAATCCGTTTCTTAACTTTCTTTTTTTGTTTTTATAATAATTTTGTTCAAAATAAGTGGCTAATAGTGTTGGACCTACAAACGATTGATAGGCTAGTTTAAGAGAGTGCCATTTGCGCTACTTAAACTAGATTAACTAACTTTAATCTCTACCATACGGATTTTTAATGCCATTACCAGAGAATACATGCCCCTAGGTCGGAAGCCGCGAGCTACCTGGGAAATTCTTCTAAGGATTCTGGTTAATCAAAAGTATATAAAATCTAGAAAACCCAAATTACAACTTGTAGAATATATCATTACTTTAAATACGACATCGCAATAATACATCAATTATTTCCAACTCCAGAATTTTTATTTTCTAGAAATAATTGGTTAAAAAGGGACACCAGTAAAGAGAAAATTTGCCATATTTTACAGTTTTTATTCGTAAAGGGGAAACGCAAGCTAGGATGCCGTAAATTTAAATTTTCTAACGGCCAATTACGCGCAACATTGGTTTCCTCGGTTTCGTTCTGGCAATTTTGATGTCAAATATTCGCCATTCTTTGAAAGGGCAATTGTCGAAAATGTCGGCACTTTTGATCGCTCAAGAGCTAAACAATGCACAAAGAAAAACTTCGAAACCACTTGAATAAGGCTGGTTAGAAAAAGAAGCTCGATGTAGGGGTGTCGCACAAGTTAACGCAAAAAACACTCATCGACCGAATTTTCATCTGCGAATCACTGCTGAATTGCAACAAAATCGAATCATTTCTAAATCGGGT
This sequence comes from Philornis downsi, assembly GCA_019455685.1. Lineage (NCBI taxonomy): Eukaryota > Metazoa > Arthropoda > Insecta > Diptera > Muscidae > Philornis > Philornis downsi. The sequence continues at coordinate 1,108,852 of JAHXMU010000231.1, forward strand.
GTTGACTGGTGATCAAAAGTGGACCACTTATGATAACACCAACCGAAAACAGTCATGATCGAATCGTCGTGAAAAGGTTTTGCTGTGTGTTTGGTGGGACAGGCAGGGTCATCTACTATGAACGGCCCCCGTACTTCCATATCTTAACTCGGACTTCAACTATCAACAAAAGGACCGTCTGAAAGAAGCAATTGCTCAAAAGCGGCTAACTTTGGCTAAGAGGAGAGAAAATGTGTTCCATAAGGCTAACGTGGCCATACATAGCGATAAGAGCTCGCCAGAAGCTCCGAGAGCTTGGTTAGGAGGACTACCTCATAGTCCCAACCTGGCACCAAGTGATTACTATATATTCTTGTTTATGGGTAATGATGATTTCCTGCTGACAAATTTTCCTCAACGAAAGCTTGAGAACATCGTCTGTCCCAATTTTCTTGCCAATAGAATAATTTAAATTATTCTAAATAAAAATAGTGAATTCCTATTTACTGCACCTTATATTAGCTACGATTTTGAATATTATACTCACTGCGGTGGCTTTTCATCTTTCTATCCAAATTGTACAGAGTGATAGTGGAGGACAAGGCCTCCCTCTCTCATTGCGCAATGTGAGCTCTATATCAGATATGTAGAAAAAATCCTTAAAAATGCCTGCAATTCTTAATATTGAAAAAGTCGAAGTGAATATGAGATCATAGCGGTACATTAAATATAAATAAAATTCAAATTTACCTCTTCCTGCTGTAATTAATTTTACCTGAATATCACAGTAATTTGAACTGACGACCCATTGGTTGGTAGGCATAAACGCAGTAATCAGGCCTACCGCGCATTAAAATATGACAATATCCAAAAACCGTCTTCTAATATAGTATGCCAACTGCTGACAGATTTCCATAAGCCCTAAAAAAAAAACAAAAAACAGTAATGGATGCGAGACTCATTGCAAAACACCTTCGTCCTGCTTTCTGGATGTAGTTGGTACGGAATCTGTTACCGTCGACGATAGAACTAAAAGTAAAGAAATCCCTGAAAATACATTAAGAGCACAAATGAAAGGGGGATAAAGTCTGTCTACAATACATTCCTGTGTTAGAAAAGTTGACGACTTTAAAGGTGTCGGTTGAAGAATGATTTCTATGTTGAAATTAGTTACCTTGGATAAGGCTTTGATGATTATTCCCTAAGAAATCCCCTAACTCTACTACAATACACAAACTAACAGATATCTTCTCGGAAAAGTTGACTGCATTTAATACGAAAATACTTCTCTAATATTGCTTATAAAATCTGCTCACTACAGCCGCCACATTTCTATATTTCACTTCCTCTCCTTTCGCTCCAATAACATTATATTTTTGCTTGTTTCATTTCCAGTTCTAACAAATGGCCACCATAGATGGACGACCCGCGCAATATGGGATATCACTTAGACAATTGCGGGACCTCATGGAACACCGAGGTCGCGAGGGTGTTCATCGGCTTGAAGAAATGGGCGGGGTAACCGAACTCTGCAAAAAATTATACACTTCCACTAATGATGGTAAAATTTCCAACTGAATCTTCATCTATAAGATTAACAAGTTATTCAAACATGTGGTGTTTTTCTTTTTGTTCTAAAGGCTTAAGTGGATCGAAATCCGACATCGAACACAGACGAGAAAATTTTGGCTCGAATGTGATACCACCGAAACCTCCGAAAACATTTTTAACTCTAGTCTGGGAAGCATTACAGGATGTGACCCTTATTATATTAGAAGTAGCTGCAATAGTATCATTGGTCCTAACATTTTATAAGCCCGCCGATGATGAAGAACGTAAGTTTAATTAGAAATTCGTGCGATTTGTTTTACATTTAGTACACTTCGTATCTTTGTTTCCTCCCCCATACAGCTCTTTTGGCAGAAGAAGACGATCACTATGGTTGGATTGAAGGTTTAGCTATTTTAATATCAGTCGTTGTTGTGGTGCTGGTAACAGCTTTCAACGATTACTCCAAGGAGCGCCAATTCCGTGGTCTGCAGAATCGCATAGAGGGCGAGCACAAGTTCTCCGTTATACGAGCCGGCGAAGTCTGTCAAATATCTGTGGGTGATATTGTGGTCGGTGATATAGCACAAATCAAATATGGTGATCTTTTGCCCGCCGATGGCATCCTCATACAAAGTAACGACTTAAAGGTAAGCTCCCGAGGCGAGCTAAACACTCAATGAACTTGGACTAAGAAAAAACGTTTTCTATCAGTTGGATGAATCTTCTTTAACGGGCGAATCGGATCACGTTAAAAAAGGCGTCGAGTTCGATCCCATGGTATTGTCCGGCACTCACGTTATGGAGGGTAGCGGTAAAATTGTTGTTACCGCCGTGGGTGTTAACTCACAGGCCGGCATAATTTTCACTCTTTTGGGTGCTACACATGAGGAGCCGCAAGCCGACAAGAAGAAGCTGAAAAAAGGTAAAATTTTGGGGCTTTGTATGTCAGTGTAATGCAATCATTTCTATTGTTTTGTCGTACATTATTAACCTGTTCTAAATCTTTTTTCCATCAACATTCTGCTACAGTCCATTAACTACTAAGTATTCAAACTATTTGGTACTATTTGACATATAACTCTAATAATTCTTGTAATCTCTATTTACAAATTACTAATCGACCTAGATTTTGTGTAATTAAATTGTGCGGTAAATTGTATTTATGGGTTCCATAAAACAAGCCCTACTGGCAGATCTGCTAAATTAGGAACTTTTTGGTTATGGTACTTTTCAAAACCATTAATAGTCATGCCATCTGAATAATTTTTTTAAGAATCGTGGAACGTATTTCCATTTTAACGTTAACTTTATTAATTCATTCAAAATCACAAAGTCGCTCTATTTAGAGTAAAATTACTTATTCTAGAAAATGCACAAATATTTGAGAGAACACATATTTACATAATGGGTGCGATAAGGGTAAATATATTTACAGAATAGTCTTGCTTATTACAAACTCACTTGTGGAATATTCTTACTTACGTACGAGATGAAAAGGAGATAACAATAGATTATATAATCGGTGTAAAAGAAAAAAACATAACTTACAATCGTAATCATATTTACAGATAGGGAGGGAAAGAGATCACATACATAATAGTTGAATATTCTGGGAATATCTTTCTAGAATATACACTAAGAGAAATTACATTTATGTACGCTCATCACAGGGTTTTACTCCTGACGCAAATCCCACTTGCTTTAACATAAATTGCCAAACGTACCCGACTCTCACATATTCGACTAAGAGGTGAAACGAACATAAAAATTACCATTCTACTTGGATTGGTGGATTATTTTATTTGAGTTATTTTCTACATCAACTTCAAATTAAAGAACTTGGAGTTTACACGAACGTAAATAAATCGAATCACAGCAGGACTCTTAATTCCATCCTGAAGCTATTACGTTATTTATATGGAACTGAATCTATGTAGGAAACCTACCTCCGAAACCTTGCGTTAATTGGCAGACAACACTGAGGAACAAATTAAAATCGCTCTTCAGAACCAAATCAAGGGGCATATGGTGACCAGAATAGGATCATCTGCATATGTGAAAACATTTCATCCTACCTATCCAAAGAGGAAGAGAGTGAAACATTTATTGTCGCAAGTTTTCAGAGAATACTTGCTCTCAGTTATAGGTGATCCCTTAATATCGCCCCAATCCATGTTGCAAAAAGTGCTTGTACCTCACATATCTCACTGATCCAGTGACAGCATTAGTTGCCACATTATTAAATGGCCTTTGAATGTCTAGAAAAGCCGCTAAAGAATAATCCTTTGGCTCCATGAACGCCAATTTTTGCTGTCAGCCGATCTGCATCGTATGTAGGCATATTTTGCCTTGCCGGTTTTTTCTGAGGTTTTCAAGAGAAATTAGGGGACTGATGGACCTCTATTCCTTAAGAGATGAGTGCCTAGACTAACCAGACTTAAGCATGAGAACGGCAATCACTTCCCTCCTCCTAACACGTACCTGGGCGAAACAACCTCTATATAACGACATGAATCGCACTGCCGGCTGTATACCACGCGGTGTTTTATATCGCTTTAAAGTGTCTCTTCCATTTTATGATGCCATCTTTTCGATTGCGATCTCGGAAAACCTTCGGGCTGACTAGCAATGACTGTCAACTCGCAATCGAGGAGGTCGAGGTGAATGGTAATCAATTTGACCTTCGGTAAAAATTTAGCTGTCGCTTTGTAGAAAATAATAAAAGTCTTATTGAAATAGCCTACAATCTTAACTCTCCTATACCAGTTAGCACCACTAAAACTCATCTCATATCTGTTACAGAAACCCACTAACAAGACCTCCATCAGCTAATACTCTCGGAGCAACTTTTGTGAGGAGTTAATTCTCCGTATCTCGATGAGCCCTGTCAATGAAAGCCACCTGGGCATCTGGATTAGCTTGTTTCCCTCTCCAGCAAAAGCACGCTATTTACTGGATATCCACATGAACTCATAATTTGTGTGTGTAATTCCTTCTAGTTCCATTTTCAGTGTAAATTTTGTCGGATGTAGGTTTGGCTGTGACACTCTTATTAAGACGGAAATGCGACACCTTCATTAGGCAAACGATTCTCTTGCTTTGTTCAGCTTTCTGTTCTTTTTTTCTTGCGTTTTCCTTAGATGCGCTAACAATATTACAGAACTTCTCGGGATGTAGACATTGTATTATCCTGTTATAGACCTGGCACCTGTTGGTTACTTGGAGGTTACCAGTTTTATTTATCTATTGTTGAAATCCCAAATGCCACCAAATGCATATAATCCCCTGCGGCCGATTCTCCAGATATGGGTACTACAGCTCACCTGTAGTCTTCCTGGTAACACTATCGTAAGCAACACAGAGCACCTCGTTGTCAAACAGAGGTTCAACTTTGATGTTATCTCCATCTATTTTAGAGAAATGTTCCAAGATTGCATTGATATATTCGTGGGTTAACTTCTGCCGTTCTGCTTCACCCTCATCTCGGTAAAACTTTTTCTCTACTAGCTGGTTATAATGTTGCCCTTCACTTCGAATTTCAGTCCTCATGCCGTTTCAATATTTGGTAATTCCATCAAAACGCACAGAACAGATTGACTCTGCCGCAAACCTTCACCTGAATCTTCCACGTAGAGGCCAGATAACTAATGACGCCTTATCTCATATCTTCTTGTCAAAAGGGGATTTTAAATAAAACAATCCATTCTTTCAATTAAGAGTTCTTGTGGTAACCGACTTGAACACCAAAATATATCGAGCACCTCAGCTGCCCAAGCTGATGCAGTATTGACGACAAAAATGTTCGAATAAAGCTGCTTAGTATTAAAGATTGCAAATTTAAGAATGTATTCTAATTTCTGACGGACGCAATAAATTGTGCTACGTGATAACGTTTTTCCGACAGTAGAATGAAAGGTTTAGTTCCAACTTCTGCGCTTTAGGTAATCAACTGTCCTTTCGAATGTGCATCCACGAAATCAAATAGGCTTGACTTGCGTATTTAATTCATTTAGGTGAAATTATTTTTGCACATATAACAATCATAGTGTGTCCTATGTTTTCCACATAGCATACCATGCGGTCCATCTAATTATAATGACATTTTATAAAATTGATGCTGCCTTATTGGTGATTGTTTCTAATATATGTATATATATACATAATATATATATACATACTCGTATACAATTAAGGTACGATAGGAGGCGCGCTATATACCTATATGTATGTTTATACAGGCCCATACTGATTAATTTTACGACAATAAACTACATGCGAGCGACTGATAACTCTTCTGATTTCCATTCCGAAATCATCATGTAAGATGAAATCTATACTCTTGTCCTTTATTTTCATATTTACCTATATAAACTTAACTACCAACTATAAGTTCCTTAGCCAAAATTTTCCATGCTAACCAATTTAACAGATTTTGTCGTCTTACGGGCCATCATCTTCTTTAACATCGGTGTAAGCCATAACTTTCTATACTAACCAATTTACCAGACTCTGTTGTCTTATGAGACATCGTCTTCTGTAATATCGGTGTAAGATGCTAAATGTTTAGTTTCAGTACTTCTACATAAAACGCTGTCCGAAAATTAAATCTTTTGTTTTATATGATTTTAATATGCCTTTTATTTTTATTATTTATTCCCCCTTCCTCCCCTGCGCCATTTCCATGACCAGATGAAGAAAACGCTATCGAAATGCCAGCAAAACCTATTACTCCTATTTCAGATGGTATTAAGACCGAATCCGAGGGAAATCATGTACAAAATGCCTCAGGTGCCGCTGCCCCAGGCGGGGAACAGAAGAAGGAGAAGTCGGTGTTACAGTCAAAACTTACCAAATTGGCCATACAAATCGGTTATGCTGGTTCCACAATTGCGGTGTTGACTGTTATCATTTTGGTGATTCAATTTTGTGTGAAGACCTTTGTCATTGATGAGAAGCCCTGGAAGAATTCCTATGCTAATTACTTTGTTAAGCATTTGATTATTGGTGTTACCGTATTGGTGGTGGCTGTGCCGGAGGGTCTGCCCTTGGCGGTCACTCTATCCTTGGCCTATTCTGTGAAGGTGAGTGGAAACTTGTAATGATAAATTTATCAGATGTCTGAATTTACTTCTCTCTCTATTTCTCTGTGTAGAAAATGATGAAGGATAACAACTTGGTACGTCATTTAGATGCTTGCGAAACCATGGGTAATGCCACCGCTATTTGCTCTGACAAAACAGGCACCCTAACTACTAACCGTATGACAGTCGTCCAATCGTATATTTGCGAAAAGTTGTGCAAGGTCCTGCCCAAATACAACGATATTCCTCAAAATGTGGCCAACTTGATAACCCAAGGTATCTCTGTGAACTCGGCCTATACGTCCAATATTATGGTGAGTTTCAAAAGACTATAACTATCTGTCTTAAAGCTGTGATTGAATCTTTATGGCAACACTTCCCTAGCCCGGCCACAATCCTGGAGATTTACCTATTCAAGTTGGCAACAAGACTGAATGTGCTTTATTGGGGTTTGTCACTGGTTTGGGAGTTAAGTATCAATCTATTCGTGACGAACTCACCGAGGATAAGTTCACCCGCGTCTATACTTTCAATTCGGTACGCAAGAGCATGGGCACAGTTATACCAAGAAGCAATGGAGGATATCGCCTGTTCAGCAAAGGTGCTTCGGAAATCATGTTGACAAAGTAGTAACCTAGTTGCTTTTTCGTTGAAATGCAATCGAACTAATCGTGTGCCTACCTACATTTCTCTTCCTCCTCCAGGTGCTCTTACATTTTCGGTCATAATGGAGTTTTGGAAACATTTACCAAGGATATGCAGGAACGCCTTATCCGTGAGGTTATCGAACCCATGGCCTGCGATGGTCTACGTACCATTTGTGTAGCCTATCGTGATTTCGTGCCCGGTAAAGCGGCCATGAATGAGGTGTCAATAGATCGTGAACCCAATTGGGACGATGAGGCTGCTATCATGTCCAATCTCACTTGTTTGTGTGTTGTGGGCATTGAGGATCCTGTACGCGAAGAGGTGCCGGAGGCTATACGTAAATGCCAACGTGCTGGAATTACTGTTCGTATGGTAACGGGTGACAACGTTAACACTGCACGTTCGATTGCTACAAAGTGTGGTATTCTGAAGCCAGAAGATGATTTCCTTATATTGGAAGGCAAGGAATTTAATAGGCGTATTCGTGACAGCAATGGAAATGTAATGAAAAGTTATTTCTATCTGATAAACTAAAGAAATTTATAATTCTCGATGTTTTGTTTACAGATCCAACAACATTTGATTGATAAAGTCTGGCCGAAATTGCGCGTCTTGGCTCGTTCTTCTCCTACAGATAAATATAATTTAGTAAAAGGTACAAATTGAAAGATGTTGGTACAGATCTAAATTTTGTGTAAAAGGCGTTCGTAGTCCCTTTTTCTCAGCTACATTTTTCATATAGAAAAAAACAAACAAAATAAGTCATATCCTTCACTTTTATGAAAAATATGTCCTGTGTACTCCTGTGAAGTAGAGTGTACCCCCCGCAGATGAAGGTAACTTACCATGCGAAAAAGGTTTGAATACAGAAAGCCCCCGATATGTTTGTGGAGAAAAATTTGTTTCTGGACTTTTTGAATGTAGTGGAGGGATTTTCCTTACAAATTCCATGTATGAAAATATCTCTCCGGTATAATTCCTATATAAAAATAATTTCATCTAGAAAGCGAGTTTATACATTCACTTCGTACAGGAAAAATGTTTCAAATACAATTTTCATATATGGAAACTTCTATATAAATAGTGCCTACCACGTCGCATTTTGAAATACATTCCATGTGAAATAATATCTTATAAAGAACAGTATCTTGCGAATTCATACAGAAGTTTGTCTTTGTTTCTGATCATTTTCATACTAAAAAATTTTTCCACGAAAATGTCTTTTTCGGTTATTTTCTTATTGAAAAGTAACTCACAGTCATTTTTCACAAAGATGTGAATGAACATTTCATAAAAAGTGTTCTTTCCGACGTCTTATATGTAGAAAAACAACGTATTCTTAAGCCCTTTCCATATACAAAGTATCCTCATATAGTAAGATGCTATCCGACTACTTTTCGCATGTAAGTGTCTTCTCTGATATTTTTATGCAGAAATGTGACTTTCCCGGTGCTTCTATAGAGAAAAGTGTCATACAGAAAAGTACAGATAGAACAGTGTCGGAACAGACACTTCTCACATAGAATAGTGTCGGAGCAGACGCTTATCGCATAGAATGAGACTTTTTTCACATAGAAAGTTTGGAGACAAACCCTTTTCATACTATCTTGACACTGTTCGTATTGAAAATAGTCTGCTACAGCGTTGCTTCTATTCTTTTCAAGTAGAAACATATCTGCTCTAACATTTTTCGTACAGTGTAGATTCTGCTCCCACACTTTTCATGCAGAATAGTGTCTATCCTGACAACTTTCATATAGTTACCTGTTTGCACTGACACTTTTTATAGACATTTTTTCACACAGAAATGTATTTACCACTATTCTATAGAAAAGTATCTGCCACCTATACTTCATATGAAAAAGTGTGATATAAATATATTTTGTAAAAAAAAAAAACAAACTATAACTTAAAATATAACATGAAAATAACTAGTAAATATTTCTAAGAAAGTATGTTTTATGGATTTTTTAAGAAGAGTATTGTTTGATAGACCTTTCGTATAGAAAATTGTCTTTTGAGAAATTTTCTTGTAGAAAAATGTCGTCTAATAGGACATTTTGTGGATAAGTTTCTTCTGAGATACATTTTCGATGTTTGGCAATTCCTCTGATGTCAACTGTCACTTCTATCATTAGCCGTAGAATTAGTTTCTGGGACAGTCTTTGCACTCAATAAATGGCCATGTCCGGATGAAGCCATTTACTGACTGCAAAGACTGTCCCAGAAACTAATTCTACGGCTAATGATAGCAGTGACAGTTGACAATGCAGCGTTTTTGGGGGTTTTTACTGATTCCTTTAAGTATTGAACCGATTCAAGATATTTAAGAGTTTTTAAATGTAAACTGAAGAGCACTAAAGCATCGATATCATTTAAAAAGTATCGTTAGTATCTCCTCATTACAAATACTATCTTCTCATTACAAATGCTATTCTGCTGAGAAAACAGTCGGCAAATATAGATTATTACACATTTCTCATTTCATTAAGAATTTTAAACAATTTTCCTCTTTTTTTACTTTCAGGCATTATTGACAGTACCGTAAGCGATAATCGTGAGGTCGTTGCCGTTACCGGCGATGGTACCAATGACGGTCCCGCCTTGAAAAAGGCCGATGTTGGCTTTGCTATGGGTATAGCTGGCACCGATGTTGCCAAAGAGGCTTCCGATATTATTCTCACTGATGATAACTTCAGCAGTATTGTTAAAGCGGTTATGTGGGGTCGTAACGTCTACGATTCCATTGCGAAATTCTTGCAGTTTCAATTGACCGTCAATGTGGTGGCTGTTATTGTGGCATTCATAGGTGCCTGTGCTGTGCAAGATTCACCATTGAAGGTAAAACAAATACATAAAGTAAAATTTGATAAAATTATAAATTTCAAATTTGTTTTGTACTCAAGGCTGTTCAAATGTTGTGGGTTAACTTAATTATGGACACATTGGCTTCGTTAGCTTTAGCCACTGAAATGCCCACTCCAGATTTGTTGCTACGCAAACCTTATGGCCGTACAAAACCTTTAATTTCTCCCACCATGATGAAGAATATTTTAGGTCAGGCCTTTTACCAATTGATTGTAATCTTTGGTCTTCTATTTGTGGGTGAGTGATTGCTATTTAGAAATTTTTATTCAAAAATCACATAGAACGTCATAATAACAAATTGTTTACTTCATTTTCTTTTAGGCGACGCTGCCTTAGACATTGAATCAGGTCGTAACCAGCCCTTGAACGCCGGTCCCACCCAACATTTTACAATTATCTTTAACACTTTTGTTATGATGACTTTGTTCAATGAAATCAATGCCCGCAAAATTCACGGTCAACGCAATATCCTGGAAGGCTTCTTCTCCAATCCCATCTTTTATAGCATTTGGATAGCCACGGTAATTGCCCAGGTATGTATAGGTCTAACGGCGCCTATTGGTAACTTTGTTTGCATTCGTTCTGAATTTCATTTGATTTTAAGGTTATCATTATACAATTTGGCAAACGAGCCTTCTCGACGAAAGCTCTTACGCTTGAACAATGGTTGTGGTGCATGTTCCTTGGTCTGGGCACTCTGGTGTGGGGACAAATCGTCACTTCACTGCCTACCCGGAAGATATCGAAGATGTTCTCATCATCCCCATCACCATCGTGAGCACCCATCACAGCAACTCACGCACAAAAGTGAATGAAACCAACAGCAACAACAACAGCAAAAACGCAACATTATGTTATTTTCTGGACCTGAGAATATCACAAATAAACTCCCAACAACACAAAAAATTTAAAACAAAGAAAATGTTTGAAACTAAACCAGTCATACTCCTCTCTCTACTCTACATTAAGATTAAACAAAAAAAGGAAAAAAACAGAATAGTAAATTTTTTTCTCATCATGTTATTCATTAAAGCAAAAATGTTCAAATGTTTAAATGTTCAAATAAAGTGAATTTATTTTTTATTTATTACATTTATTTCGGAAGAGTATTCTGTATTTCACTTACAGATTACAATTTGGATATGATTGATAATTTCCATGTTTGCCACAAGCGAATTTTTGCGCAAGTTTATCAGTTTATAATTTTGAAATGCCTCCCATTATGTTTAATAACTAATTCAAATCCATTTCTACCTGAAAGTGAAATATAGGATTTCTACACGATTTTCAATTACTCACATAGATGGCGACTAGAATAGAAACTTTTACAACGAGCTTAGAAAAAAAATTTCAGGCGCTTCGAGCTCCTAAGGTTCTTTTCCGATTCCTTTCACCGAGTTTTCATAAGATCTCAGAAACCTGGTCTTCCAGAAACTAAAGCATTGTTTGCCTCTTTTCGCCTCCTTTTGGTTCATTGTTGAAGACTTTTCTCTTTAGTTTAATGCGCTGCACCACGCCAGTAGCGCTCCTATACCTCACGTTTCACACGATGTAATATCCTTTAACGATATTTTATAGTGTATTTTCCCCTCGAAAACTCTCAACATAGGAATAGTATTTGATACCAATGAATATATTTGCTCGCCGAGGAAGATCTTTGCTCTGTACTAGTAATAACCAGTAACGATTTATCAAATTATTACAAACAGTTATTAGTATTAATATGGAATGGTGGACTTCTTCCATAACGCATTGTATTATTCTTACTTAGATGGGTATTAGAATCAATATTTTTATGCATTACATTCCGCACGCAGAAAATAATCCCAAACTTTTTCTCTTCAACTCGTCACACCAAATTTTTATTGTTTTTCAAAGCCTCTGTCGCTGTCATTTTAAAAAATTTGCATGCTGGATAGTTTTGATCTATCTGTGCAACACGTCCCAGTCAAGACAACCGCTATATTTACATGAAAATGGTCACCAATGTTATGGTGGTGGGTGCATACGAGTATATATCTTGTCAAAAAAGTGCAAGGAAGCTTTAAAAGTTAAAAGTTTAAAGTCTCATTTGCCCAAAGGCGTTCCATGATTATTTTTAATCGATTGGGCTATATCCGTCTCTCTGACTGGCTGGCTGTTGGGCACAATAACTGCCGTAGATCTTTATGTAACTTCTTAAACCTTGGCACAATCAGATATTTTCCCAGATCGTAGCTGGCGATTGTAAATGGATTACATCGGCTTAACCATTCTGATACCTCCCACAGAAATTGATCAATTTTCCGAAGTTCAATTTTCTTCTTGCAGCTACGAAAGTTTTTGTCTGTTGCTTTGTTTCATAATTCCTGGTCAAATATGAACAAAATCGGATGTTAATACCACTTCTTCTGGTACCTCCGATACATTTTAATCCACATATTCTTAGCTTCATACCTCCCAATAGGTTTCACTATACTTGGGCACAAGTTGAGCGATTGCGAAAGTAGGTGTCAGAATAAAAACGGAGCAGATTGTCACACCCATTCCGTCACCTCCCATACAAATTGAGCGATTTTTCAAAATTCTGTATTTCTGTATTTTTTAATATGTTTGCTGTGGCAGCCTAGTTAGTTGTCCATTAAATTTTGTTTATAATTCTTTGTGGTATCAGAGAAAAATCGATCAAATAAACGCAACTCTTGTCATACCTTCCATACTTTCGCAAACTCAAACTCTTTCAAAAATTCGAATTTCTACTTTAAAGCACTCGTTTTCAGACGATAAAAGAAATGAAAGAGAATTTCTTTTATGTTGGTACAAAATCTAATATGAATAGTTTTGGTACCAACACAAAAGGACGTTGGGTGAAGGTATACATATGTAAGACAGTTCACCTGACTGCAATTTCTGTACTGGTTTAAACGCAATTTCTCGAAATGTCTTTAGTTCAAGGGTGAGGGTAAATATTTAAGACAGTTCAACAAAATTAAAGTATAATAAAAGAAGCAAAATCATAATTATAAGACAGTTCAGCTGGCTGAAATTTCTGTTCAAAAGCATTTTTTCGAAAAGTTGTCAGTTCTCACCGCAAATTTCCTTTTACCTCTTCTATCGTCTGAAAACGGGTGCCTTGAGTAGAAAGAGAAAAACTAAGCCGGGGCCATACCACGTGGATACGTCAGCTGTTTAATGATATTTGTTGATTGTTTCGCCAGAATTTCGTTCATAACGGCTGCTTTGCGAGATGGTGCGATATGCTGTTTTGAGTTTTCTTTGCTGTCTCAAACTCAGATAATATTCTTTATTTATCAGCTAAACTTTTGGCAAGAATTCCAAGTGCTCAGCACGGCGATAATCAAAGAAAACAGTAAACGCTACCTTATCTTTCCATCGACTCTGTCGAGATTTTTTTCACTTTCGGCTCAATTGGAAGGCGCCATTCTAAAAGTTGTTCATTGGTTTGCATGCCAAACTCGTAAACCCATGTTGTAAGTTCGGAATTGATTCGTTCTAGCATACCTGCAGCGAGCTTAATGCGATCGAGTTTTTAAAGAAGAAATGCACGTCTTTTGGAATTGCGTATAATAATACAAATCGATTCGCGAGACATAAACAGTTCAGCAGCTATCTTTCTGAAACAAAAATGACATAATGATTTTTAATCACAAATTCCTTCATTCTATCTATGTTAACTTCAGTTGAAAATGTGCGGCAAATCTTCCATTCATATAGACATGTTTCTAATAAGGTCGATTCCCCGTAAACCTTCTATAACATTTTTAGTGATTCGGCACACAAAATTCCATTCATAATACAAAATTTGTTACAAATCCTTCCTTCTATTGTTGGAATTACAAAGCATACTTGAAATGAACAGACAAAATTTAAGACTACAAATAAACTAGGCGACAGATGGGGCTCAACGTCTATATAAAGGATTTTTGTGTAAATTTAGTGACAAAACGCATTTTGACAATCCGCTTAAGAGGTATTTTTAAATTATCAATTGCTGGTACTTTTCTGACAGATTGTTCGTTACGTAGCATTGTTCCGCTTGTAAGCCCTGTAGGGTCTCTCGCCCCTATCTCTCGCAAGACCAATATCTTGATAAACAAATTCTCTTCCATTCTATGAATGCTATATGGGAGAGGTTCTTACATTCGTTGAGCTTACATTCTTGTTTATATTAAGATAATTTCATGCGTTTCGTTCTTCTGGGCTCCTTTTTAAATTCGTTGCTCCAAGTTTTGACAGAATTTTTAAAACCTTTAAACCCTCGTTTGGTGAAAATGACATTAAGAATTTTGCCTCTTTACTGAAAACTGCGTCGGTTAGAGTCACTCAACAAAGACGTACAAGTTTAGCATGATTACTAAACTTTGCATTGGTTTCATACAATTCTTACCATGTAGGATTGTCGAAGACAGAGTTATAATCGATTATAAACTGGTATCGATCTATTTTTCGCCAATATTTGTTATAATCTGAATATATGGTCAATTATAGATTTACAAGATTTAAAGCCAGAACCAAGTTATATACTCGTACAATAGATTTTGGTCACCCACATATTGCGTTCGCTAGAACCTTATAAGATATAGGTAAAAGACGGATATTGCGATAGTTGGTTCACATATTACGATTACACTAAGAGCTGACCGCACACTGTGCATGTGAAAGTTTTACAAAAATTTGTAACGGTGACTGTACTGCCTGAAAGATTCTGAAATATTCGAGGTTTTCACCACTTAAATGAAACCCTAACATCCTCTAATTCCACTCATTCGGGAATTTGTCAAAAAGTTCGAAAGGACTACTACAACGATGGATAATCCAAGCCGGTGGAAAACGTGGAGAATGTTAATCATTCCCTTTGTAACGAGCCGAACATTTCAATTTGGAAACGCGTATTTTTAATTCAAAATTCAGTTTCCGCAGTAATTAAAGCCGCAGAACATCAGCTAGAAGCTTGACCTTATAAACTAGGTAATTGAGTGAATTTTAATGTTTACCAACATCTTGTTTTCGGACGACATTTAGTTAATGGACATGTAAATAAAAAGAACTACCGTTATTGGAGTGCAAGGACCTAAACCTGCACCCCTACAAAATTTAATTGGTGCAAGAATTTAAATTCCAGACAACCAGACGTAAACCAGGTAATTGAATGCTTTTCAACGTTTATCAACATTTTGTTTTCGGAAGAAGCCGACAAAACTGCAAAACTTTTATAGCTATAACCAAAGAACATGATCCCAGCACAGTAATATCTATGATGGAATCGTGCAACGTCACATAGTTCGTAAAATGTTCCTTACCAAATTGGTTTGCAGTAGACTGACATAAATTGCCGTCCATGTCGTTCTGCTGTTCTGTTCCTATGAACTTTTTCCTTTGAAAGTAAATTGAAATTTACTTTCTTTCTTGCCACGAAATGGCAGGCATCACGGAATTTACCTGCTGAGCCGTCATTCGAACGCACGATATTATTTTTAGGAAACAAATTCACATATTAATAAACATTTTTCCGATAAAGGATTTACTTTCTTTTAATCGATCCGTAAAATTTTATATAAACTTTCTTTTGAGAAACCTTACAGCCCTGCAGATGAGCGATTAGCGCCCAAAGTTTTTTTTTTTTTTTTGTTCTTAAGCTGCGACACTGATATTCTAAATCCATTTTAAGCAGTCTATGCCGTCGTAAATACTTCGGGCAATTTCTTCACTTGTACTGCCATCTGGAATAAGCAATTTATAGAAGTGTTTCATCCGTAATTCCCATACATTGTCCTCGTCTATGATCAGGTTTCCTTCGTTGTTCTCATAGTTGGAAAGAACTGTTCATAATTTTCACTTTTTATCTTGTGGTAGTATTTTCAATTTTTACCTCTATCACTGTACTTTTCGACGTTCTCATTGGTCCACTATTTACATAAACGTTTCTTTCGCTGAAAAAAAATGGTCTCTTCTGTCGTATTCCCTTTATAGGAATCCTTCCCAGCACGAGCTAATATATCGCGTTTACACTTATGCAGCATTCCCATGCACCTCTTTTTATTCGAACGAACGAACGTTAGGATTAGGAGTTTTTTCTTATGGCAGTAAGGGGAGGATGAGAGGATTTGTTGAATCAGATTGACTATATCGGGGTATGCATCTTAGCAATGTCCAGCTTTCTTTGTGATTTGTTATGCGGAATTTTTACTCTACACAATATCGTGCCTATCTTAATTCCAACAAAAGTGTGTTTTTCGAATATATGTTAGCATTCCGCAAAACCACGACGATAGAAGGATATCTTCCATCTTTTGCTAGAAAAAAACCAATGTGGATTCTCCTGCTTAAATAAATCGATGTGGTCTTGATTTTGTGTTAAAATCTGATTTAACTTACAACCGTATTTCTCTCCTCGGCAAAAATCTGAATCCGCTATTGAAAGTATTATTATGCAAACTGATTTTTCCGATTGAGCTATCTTCCCATCCTATTTTGGCATTTAAATTTTCCCATATCAATTTTAATCTCATGACCAAGGTAGCTTCTTGCGGGTACTCATAAAATACAATTTTAGTCTCATAGTTCTTGTCTTCCATGTGACATGTGAATACGTTGGCATGATAAAAGAGTGCTCCCTCTTGATTCAGAGTGTGACTACTTGGTCATTTATACGTTTAAGCCACTAGACAGAGTGTCCAATTATCTTGTCCATTATTAATCTTCATCTAAATTTATGCCTTCTTGCATAACAGATGTAATATTTATTACAGTTTTTACAGCGTGTAAACCCCTGGCCAGTCCATCTCATCTTCTGGATGGCTATGGTGTCAACTTTATACTTGTCATTAACGCCCGGCAATCGGATAGCAGCACCTTCCCTCTTCACAAATTTAAGTCATTCCAAGTGCATATCCTTAAATTATGTATTTAAAACAATTGCAGGTTTAATTTCTTTCTTTTGTCTTGTGTTTTCACAGTAAGTTTTGTTGTAGATGTGCAGATTATTAGACTACCATATCCGATCTTAATGTTTGGGCTGGCAACAACCACTGAGCCGATATAAAAGTTGGTTTTTAAAAGCAGACGTTCTCACATACGCTAACATGTTATTTAGATTATTTATACTACCATTCCACAGACGTCCCCCAAATTGGTAGCCGTGAGCTCCTTAGGATATTCTACAATAGATCCCCAAATTGGAATTCTCCCAACATTCACTAATCACGAAGCTCTCTCTTCCTCTCTCTCTCTCCTGAGCTGCACAACGGAGAATTTTGGGTTATGGCACAAGTGAATAAATTACCTCTAAGGGTTTGCGAGACAAAAAATACTTCTGAAAATATTTTAACCATTAACTTTAGCACAGAGTAATAGCTTCGTAAGAATTGTAGGCTATATAACGACACCGACATAAGCAATGAATTCGGCGGCTACGCTGAAGAGTGATACCCTGTCGACCAACAGAAATCTAGCTGTATTTAACTTCAGTCTTAACTGCCATGCTGTGCGGCGCACAATATTGGATTATGACACAAGAACTCTCATCGTTAATAGAGATTATTGCCGTCGTATGAATCATAGGCTATATGAGTTGCATATCAACCGGCATGTTCAGGCTGGTTAAAGTACTGCGATTGTCTTAGCTGGGTCATGTTGTGCAGATGAATCCAAAAGTTTCAGCAAACAAGTATTCGACAATGAAGCCAATGGACGACTCATAGGAATTCGACCATACCTACATTGGAAGGATCAGGACTTTGAGCGCTGAAGATCGAAACGTTTAGAATTCTTTTCGACATGCGGCAATAGATAAAAATTTCTACCTAGTCTCATCTAAGCAAGCATATTTCAAGTTGATATCCTTGATCTACATCGATATGCTATGTATGAAAAAATGAATTTTCAGTCACGACTTCTTATCTTACGACGGCTAAGTATACTGTCCAGGACACTGCGAGCCATGGCGAAGAGTACAGGAACACCGGCCCTGCAGAACTCCTCACTATTTTTTTTTCTTTTGTGTTATTTTTCCAGATTTGCTGTATTTGATCCGGGTTTTAAATCGGTTAATTGTAATACAAATAATGTTATGTTTAATCTTTAACGTTGGCAACGTTATTACAATAAGATTTAAAAACATATTTAATCCAGTATCGGTTACAACCACTAAGTAAATGAACTTAAATAATGCACTCACTGGTGTTACCATTTGCGTTCACTCAGTACGACAGTGTTCTCGAGTTATTGCTATTTTGTTTTTACCCCGAAACAGAATATGAAATGTCTGCTCAAGACCAACGATGCTGTTATAGCCATCATTCATCGTTAACATGGAGAGTTGTTAACAATGATAATAACCGAGTCGTCCTTTGCATTGACGGAGAGAAAGATAAACAGACGTACGAGCGGACAGGCAATCGTTATGAAACTACCCCTTGAGTTGTAGCAGTCTTTGGCCGCCAAAAGTGACAAATCAGAAACGTTTGAGTACAAGTGGCAAAAACTAAGAGCTGATTTTGCCACAGCAAGTGGCGATGGGTAAACGCCATCAGCCAATTCAAAACGTTCCCATTAATTACTATTGTAATCCTTGGAAATGAGCAAGGATTTCGCCCACCCATCTCACCAGAGCCATCAAAAGAGAATTGCATTTTAAAGGTTTTGCAAATTACACATAATTGATAAAATGCTACAACCTCCCCCTTAGGGGGATTTGTTTTCCGTTACATGAGAGTTGTCGTTAGGTTTCATGCTACGTAATCCTGTGGGGAATTGAGACCTGTTGTTAGCGGCTTTTCAGCAAGCGGAAAGAAAAACCACCGCAAGGGAATAGCTATAAAGGATTTCTTGCTGGGTACTCATATTACAATGAGCATGTAATGCGTGAAATTTGTAGACAAATAAGTTTATTGGTTTTCAACGAATTCGTTTATCCTCTTAATATCCTTTATTCGCTTTATACTCAAATCTGGTGCGAAAGCAGCTCCATTTCACACGACTCTCTGGTTTTGCTTCCTTTTCTTCTTTTTGTGTTAGGAGACACCTCCTACTTTGAAGAAAAATTGAGAGAAATCTAGAAAACGGCTGTAAATATCAAACCATCAGTTTATAATATTTGAGAGATGTATAAAACCAAGGTATCATAACCATTGAGGGATAATTACAATTTTTGTTAGCAAATGTGAGTAAATGTACATGTAAAGTATTGCAGTTTAAACATTTGAATGTACATGGTGGCGCAATAGAACGTGCATATTTGAAAATTAATTAAACAATAATACAAAAGGTATGTTAAAATAAATCTAAGGCATTGTAGAGTAATAAATGGAGTTTATTTTTTAAAAATAACATAATCTAAATGGTGACCCTCTCTACGACGGCATTCCTCTAACCGCAAACGAAAATTATTGAAAACTTTCTTCAGTAATACTGGTGTAATGGCTGCCATTTCACCACGGATATTCTCCTTGAGCTGAACGATGTTTCTTGGATTATTACTGTAGACTTTGTGTTTGGGGTATCCCCACAAAAAAAAGTCAAGAGGCGTCTTTTCGAAATCAGTCCGACAGGGAACATCTGCTTCACCACCGCCATGGAGTTATTTGATGTGGGACAGGTAGCTCCATCTTGTTGGAACCAAGTTCTGGAATTCACTATTCTTGAACTTTCAATTTCTGGAGCCAAAAATCCGTCCAACATAGCGTTCCGTATTAACCGTGACGTTTTGGCCCCGTGCATTTTCGAAGAAAAAAGGACCAATTATTCCTCTGCCAGATATAGCTGCCCATACTGTCACTTTAGGACTATACAATGGTTTCTGGTGTTTGATTTTGGAATTTTCACTGTTCCAGTAACGACAATTTTGACGGTTTACGAACCCATTCATTGGGAAACGAGCCTCGTCAGAGAAAAGGATATTTGCAAAATTGGAAAATCGATTAAGCATTTCATTAGCAAATGCGAGCCTTGCTATGAAGTCAGACTCTTTCAATTCTTGTGTTAATTGCAGCTTATATGGATCCAATGTTAAAATTCGTTGCAAACTTCGCCGCGATAATTGTAAGACCGATGATCTCTTGCGAGTCGACATTTGTGGATTTCCTCGTACTGACTCCATAACTCTCTCAACATTGTCTTCGGTCTTAGATGTTCTTGGGCGACCATTTGCCCGTGGTTTAAATGTTGAACCGGTCTCTTCAAAATGCTTTACCCATATTTTAATTAAATTAGCACTCGGAGCTTCACTAATTCGCCGTAGTCCATATTCAGCACAATATAGTCGCCTAGTAGCAATATATGAACGAGAGTTCTCGTAAAATGTACGCACGCAAAATGCGCGACGCTTCCCGTCGAAGTGATTCATAGCGACTAAAATTCCATGAGCCCGCCAAC
Organism: Philornis downsi; assembly: GCA_019455685.1. NCBI lineage: Eukaryota > Metazoa > Arthropoda > Insecta > Diptera > Muscidae > Philornis > Philornis downsi. Next base: position 1,129,350 of record JAHXMU010000231.1, read on the forward strand.
CCAACGACGTACGCGACCCCCTGCCCGCGCCTTTTCTACCCCGCGAAAAAGATGATGCAATATGCACGTTCTTTTGCGCCACCCTGTATTTCATATGTACTTGTAGTGTGCTTACGTTAACGCCGATATTTACCTCAAGAGGAATTTCCTCTCTCATAAAAAAAAAAAACAAATAAATAACATACGAAATTCCATTCCCAATTTCTTCATCGCCATTCCGTCTAGCGATATTGACTTCAGGCAGAATTCATAAACAGAAAAATCTTACATTTGGTGCTAACACAGGGTCGTTTGGAATAAATATTAGAGAATTTTCTGTGGTGCCTGAAATGGAATTAATGTTTAGGTAATTAATAAGAACAAAAATTTTGACATTTGGCGCATTTCACATTAAATTCGATAGAACAACGGCGATAAAACAATAAAAGTTAAATTGCAAATCGCAATAAAATGAGCTCCAATGAATATCATATATTTTCTGTTTCTGTTTCTATGTTGCTCTACCATGAGATTTTTCATGTAGAAGTGGGAAAACGGAATTTTGTTTGAGACTAATACCATAATAGTGGCAAACAAAAACAAACAGAGCACAATTTCTTCGCGACCGTTCCATTTTTCAGTATCGATCTCAAACGGAATGCCATTTTAGGCTAATACAGGGCAGTTTGAAATAAACACTGGACACTCCTTCCGTATCACTGAAAAGAAATTAGAATTCTGATAATTGTTTGGCACAGAGATTTTGACATTGCATGACGGTGCATGACGCACCAAATTTGATTGAAAAAAGCACACATACAAATGACCCACTAATTGACCGATCTGATAAATTTAACTTCATTTGCGGAGAAATTGGTTATATTTTCGTGGAACATCATCGTTTTTCCCAAAATCGTAATAAACAAAATTTCAATAAACATCATTTTGTCTTTATAAAAAACTTGACCATATGGTATTCGATTTAACGTCTCACTACAAAGCATTTCAACCTGATACGCAGTTCAAACGAAATTTTCGTTTGCACATTGCCCATTTAAAACTATATGGAAAACAATTTTTGGAACCCTATATGGAAAAAGCTCAAATTTTTGCGTTTAAACTATCTGGAACTCTTTTGCTCTCATAACAATAAACTTTTCAATAATTATTGGTTAATAAATCATAATTTTTCCCGGGAAATAAAAGCAAAAAGTTTTAGTTTGTGGCACAAACATGCCTGCAATAGCATTCCCAAACGAAATTGGCGTGGACGGCACGAAGTCCAACTGCCGAACATTTCGTCAAATAAATCTGACAGATTATATGATTAAATCGCTATTAATATTTCCCGATTTCTTTTCATTTTTCGTTAGGAAGATATTTTTCTTTAACAACATCCTCATATCGTGAATGATGGTTTGCAGTTAAAACAATACTTACCTTTTCTATTTGCAATTCAAAACATTTTAAAAACCTATTTTTGACCGTGTAACTATTATTAGTAAACGTGATTATCGACCGCTTAGTCATGGGTTCTAGCTTCTACACCACAAATTAATATTTCTCCTAGACGCGCAGACAAATAGTCACTTTACTTTAGGGCTGTATTTGGATGGCATAGCCTCACCTGTACTGATACATACCTACCTACAAGATTGATACTTTCAAATTGACATGTCCGAATAATTTGTACTCGAAGATTTTCCACTACCAGCGATGTCATCATCACTCACAGAAAGGCGTAATCATGTCCTAATTTTACGCTCGTGGCAATTAAGATGAAAATTTCTTCCGTCATTGTATACGAGTGCATAGGTAGAAAAAGTTCCCCAACCAGAAATTAACACGCAATCGCTTGGAAAAAACAACCAGCATTGGCTGTCCTTTAAATTGTTTATTGTCTTCTCCTCTGCATTTCTTGATGCAACTGTAATACATCCTTCAAATTCACTCAAAACTTCTATAGCACGTTCAGAGCCTATTAATCTGTCTAATTGAAACTCCACCCACATTTGAGTGACATTTGAGGTAGCGATTTTGTAAGTTCTTAGTAAATACATTTGTATACTTAAATTTCAGTAAAAGGAAGTCCAAACGGCGAATGAAACTTTTAATAATAAGCGCGGCAAAATCAAAATCATGTAAACATTTTAATTGAGATTAGGACCAAAGTGATTTGGGACTCCAACGAGCAGTGCAATTTTGTTAAATCACATTTAATAGAGGTTTTGAAGAAAAAATAACTTTGGCCATGTGATCGCGATGATGATGTCTTGTTGTGAAAGTAGTTGTAAACATAAACGATACGGAAAATCATTTAGGTTGTGTGAATTAAAGTCGAATTGAAAATAATAAGACTTGCGGAAGAAAAACTGTCACTATCTTTGGCAACTGAACCAGGAAAACCCAAAATAATAATAGTAATGTTGGTAGTGCTACAAATTAAACTTTATAAATGTTAATAGTCAACAGGCGTGAAAAAGGTTGCTAACATAAACAATACGGAAAATAAATTAAGTATGTGAATAACAATCAAATTAAAAGTAATAAGACGATCATTAACTGTAACAAATAGCGTATTGACAAATAAAACCAGAAATTGCTAAACCGTTTTTTGGTCCAGAATCACACTCAGGTTTTCTCAAAAATATCATTAACTAATTTCTTCGCTTAGTCGATTTTTTGGAAAATTACAAAAATTTGTTGAAAATGACTTTGTGTTCAACGTCTTAAAAAACTCTGGAATCGATCAGAATTTAAACCTAAACCGATTGGTACAATAAGATTGATTCCGTTAAGCTAAAACACCGGAGTCTAGTTATCTGAAGAAAAATAATATTGGCAAATCGACTAACCAAACTTTTTGAACTGATATAAACCCTTTATTATTTCTCGCATTTAGCTTAATTTCAAAAGAGGAGTTAATCAACTTCACGGTTAATTGAACGACAAGTCCTCGCTCAAGTTCCTGCTGTGGGTGATACCACCAGCCCACCTACCCACCTTTTCTATAAAGAGTAAGAAAACAATAATAACATAAAGACATTGCAGGCTTTATTTGCCGTAGCTAGAATGATATGATTTAGATCAATTATACACCGTTTTATTGGAAAACTTGCTGCCATTTTGAAGATTCCATTTTGCCTCTCTCATAAAAACCCTCGTCCCTAATGGCAAAAAAACGCTGGGACAGTCGATTTTTATGAGCTTCTCTTATGGCGAATTTTCTACCAGCAAAATCATTCGCCATACACAAGAACAGATGGTAATCACTTCGTGCCTGATCCAGGCGATAAGGTGGACGCATAAGAATATCCCAATCAAGCTCTTGGAGCTTGTGGCGAGTCACTATCAATGTGCGTTATTGCTCAAAGCTGGCCGCTTCAAGTCGATTGCTTCATTCGGCCGATCCAATTGGTGACAAGACAGTTTCGACTGCAGTTCGTAGTAGATGGTTATCTGCCAATCTCACTAAAAAATAGCAAAACCTGGTTCGTCAGCGGTTTCCGCCGGTTCACCGCAATTCGACCGGTACGCAGTAGCGATTCGCGGATGCAAATTCGGTCCATAAGTTTTTTTTTTTTTTTTGCCTTATTCAAGTGGTTCCAAACAGTATTTTGTGCACTGCTTAATTCTCTGGCAATCAAAATTGTGCTTGTGTGACGGACGAACTTAACGATTTCCATTATTCTATAGAAATTTTCGACAATTGACATTCCAGAGTTTACAGCCTATTTGACACCAAAATTATCAGATCAGAATTTATGAACTCCAATACCCCATAAAATACGGCGTATTTTCAATTTGCTAGTGTAGATCGTTGAAAAGTCAAGTAATCACCAACTTATATCAGTGGTTTTTAAGTACGAAATCTTATCTTTCTAACGTCATCTGACGTAAACCAATCACAATTATATAACAATAATGATAAAACCATCTCTTGAAATAAAGATTTATTTTTATTGTACCCGATATGGTAGCGAGAAATAAAAGTGCTAACATAAATAGTCAAGAATATAGTTCAACTTGTAAATTGCGGTCGAATTGAAAGTAATAAGACTATCCCTTTTCTATAAAGTGTGAGAAAATATAACCCCCCTTCCCAAATATTCCCAGAAATATAATGAAATTTATTGTGAAATAATATGTTTGATACATTGCTTTTGGTAAATGAATTCATTTATAGTAGCAAATGGTAGCCGAGGGTAATAAACTTTTTATATGTTTATTAATTGGGGCTCAATGAAAAATTTTTTCTAGACTTGAAAATAATCTATACATTGCGATCACTTGCTTATATTAATGATTATACTGTACAAATTCTAATTTGAGCTATATTATTCTTCTTCACTTGGGAGTAACCAAAACCTTTTTTCAGAATTTCCCAAGCATCTCACGAATATCAACCTTCGGACAAGTATTTCTCGATTATGTCATCCGACATCCGCCTGGTTGTAGCTAAAGTGAGAACGCGGCTACTCCGAATAATCTGAATATCATACTAACAGCGATGTGTGCTGGGCAAGGAGGCAACATTTGTTATTGAAACTCAACTCTTATATCAGCCTAGTGTTCGTTAGCAATCCCACTATGATCGGATACCGTGGCCTAATAAGCCGCTCATCTGAAATAACATTATTAAAAACACGAAGCAACATATAGAAACAGATAGGCCTACATAATGTTATAAAGACCGTAATTTAAGGATATTCGTGTGGAATGTCCACACTCTTTAAGTCCGAAACGGACTGGTTTCTTTCGCCACGGCACATAATATGATATATCCACAAGCCAACAAAGCTTTATTCTGATCATAATACAAGCAACTAGATTAGTCACATGGTAATAGATGGAAAGTATGCTTCTAATACGATAACAACGACGAGCGTATGATCCGTGGTGCTAATATAGATTAGTATTACTACCTGGTTGCAGCTGATATACATACGAAATTGAACAAAGCGGGAAACGTACGAAAAAAGCACAAAGATATTTAAATGTGTAAATACCCCCGAAATATATGTATACCTCCGAAATAGCCACAGTTTACTCCATCAAACTCACTCAAATACTACAACAAGATGGCAACCTATTGGACATAACGGTTCCAAAGTCAACAGACGATCAATGGGATAATGAAGAATGTTGCACTTAATCTGAGGAAAAGGATGTTACATACATGGCAGAACTGCAGATAACTGTGCTAGTGCTGTGAGGCAAGAGAAGGGATGCGAAACAATTTTTTACTCGGAGGAAATGGTTGGGGAAAGAACAAGAGAGCGAAGATATAGAAAGGTACAAGAAAAGATGGGAAGACTTATAAAACCTAAGGTCATTCTGTAAGAATAACGATGGAAATAGTTACAGCACTGCAATTGCATAGAGATAACAGCATATACAAGACAATAGCGACAAGAGCGTAAATTGTCCAACACCGAGCGCATATAAGATCAAAATATCAGTATTACGGCTTAAGACTAACAAAGTTACGAGTGCTGATGGTCTGCTGGTAGGGCTATGTAAAACAATTTGCCCTTTTTATTATGTCATATGTTTAAAAAAGACTATCGAAATGTGTGTGCCAACCACCGCTGCATAAGTTTTTAATCCATGGCTTATAAAGTTTGAACGAGTGTGATATGTGAAAGACTGAATCCTATTCTAGCTTATCTGATTGAACCTTGTCGGTACGGCTTTAAACCTGGTAAATCCACAACTGGTCTTATATTCACACTAGGAAAAATCCTGAAGAAGACCCGAGAAAAACAGACAGACACATATCAGCTTTTCGTCGGCTATCAAGCAACCTTCGACATTCCAATACATCAGAAACTACATTAGGCCATGGCCGAGCTTGATACGACTGCAAAACTTGCATGTCTTTGCAGAATGACGCTGACTAACACGGCGTTTGCAGCAAGGTTAGGTTAGGTCAGTGTGGCAGTTTGAATAGACAGACTCACTTAGACTGTATAATCCATTGTGGATGTCCCTAGTTTCCTCCGTTAAACCATCCTGAGCGCCTCGAGAAGCTCTTAAGGCGGACATTATCTATATCGACCAGATGTTCTAGGTCCATAACGAAATAAGAGCGCAGTGTTGATCCCTGCCTGTTCGCCAGGGCGGGGCAATTGCAGAGAAGGTGTTATATGGACTCCTTCTCCTCTTCATCCTCACAGCTCTTGCAGAAGTCACTAGTTGCATCCTTCAGTCTCATTGCATATCTTCCAATCGAACAGTGTCCCGTCATGACGGATACAAGTCATAAGACGTCGGGTCTTGATAGCGACAGCAGTGTGTGTGAACGCTCCAGATCTAGGTCAGGCCACATCTGTCTGGATTGATTACACCACGCATCATTTGCTGCTAAATATGCCCTATCTCGCAGTAGGAGCTTGCTAGTAGCAAGAGGCATGCCCACGAACTCCAACTCGGCTGGAGTATGTAAGGTTGTCGTAAGTCTTGCCTTCTCGTCTGTTAAATCAGACTCGCTCTTGTTGAGTGAAAGCCTTACCCACGGTGTGCGACACACTGGGCATATTACGATGCGATTGCCAACGCCCCCCTGGGATAGCCAAGTAAAACTTGGGCTATCTAGGAAAAGGGGCTGACAATTATGGTACTACCGCATATTGTCTACCCTTTCTTCGCAGCCAGGAAATACCAAATTGATTATGCTAGTATGGAACATAATCCCTATTGGCGGAAGTGAGGCCTATCTTACCACTTCTGCTACTCTATGTCTACATCTGGCAAAAACCTAAATGTAGCACGTCCGTTCTGACTCTCTTCCCAACGTCTTTGCCATCTCGACAAGACACATTCGTCCAAGAGCCCTACTCATGCTCTCTACCCCCTCAATAGGCCAGTCCATTCCCGTAAGTGCATACCCTTTCCTGGCCTTGAATTCCTTCGCACGACGGATAACAACAAGATCCAGCGGGGCAGCACCCATCAATACTTGAGGTGCTTCTGTCGAAACCGTACGACACACTGGCATGCAAGCCAATAACACCACTCTCTGACAAGAGAGGATCTTACGGCACCCGAATGCAGACTTCACCGATTCGTACCACACAGGGGAAGCGTAAGTTGCATTAACAGCAATCATTTTGTCGCTATGGATGATCTAATATATTTCGTACCAACTGTCAATGCAGCAGTAGAAAAGCGTTGCTTACAAAACGGGCGCTATTATGGGCTTAGCAATCAAATTACATGAAACATGTAACTTTCTTTGGGCTGGGGTCACCTCGGTGAGCTGGCGAACACTTCGTTAATCAAGTAAATGGCGTATCTAATACAAGTTTCTCAAACTGACATTCTGAATTAAAACTTAGATTTGAGTGGATCTACAAATAAAATGTGTATAAGCTCATTAAATGTAAAAAACTCTCCCACATTCCATTTAAGGGGTGCAATGAGACTTAATTTTTCTCTTTTAAGCTATGGGCTATATATACATATATATATACATATATATATACACACATATATATGTTATGAGAGGAGGAGGAGAGGAGGACGTTTTATTATTATTGCAAATCGGGAACGCAATCCATATTTGGGGTATATAAACTTCACATGGCAGTACTCTTAGCGGCAAACGTTTCGGCCGACCTACCATTAGCACCTGTTGTTACCATTATCCATCCGGTGATCGCTATAAAAGTTAGTCTGACCTATGCCGTGCATCTTTGCCACATGCTGATATCGAACGTGCATTTTCACAAAAATAAATAAACTTAAATATCTTGAAGCCATTGGCTATTTTTTTTCCACGTGGTACGGTGGTGGCGTGTAGATGGTGCCAGTAGTTTGAAAAAAAAAAAAATATTTTGGTGAAAAATGGTTACCTTATAAAACATATGCTTTAAGTTTCAAGACGCCACGTTGTTTAGTATTTTTATGTGAGCCATCAAAATAGAGGAGCTCAGTGAATTGGTAAATATGGAAATAGTAGGTCACCATTATGTACAGGGTTGCCCATATTCGACGGACCCATCTGGCAACGCCTTAACTTTTGACAGAAATGTCAGATCGCTTAATGACATACCGCGTTTGAAGCGTCAGTCCAAGCAGATTTTTACCATGGAACAATACACGCCACGCGAGCGCTCTGAAATAGTTGAAATTTACATTCAACAGAAGAAGTCAATTGTGAAAACTCAACGTGCTTTTAAAATATTAAAAAATGTGAGAAGTGCGCCTTCTAAGAACACCATTAAGCGTTTATACGAAAAATTTTCGACTGGTGAGGCTCTTTCTAATCCGAAGAGGCCAAATAAAAGTCGACCAAGGCGATCGGCCGAGAATATCGCTGCCGTACGAGCCAGTGTTGAGAGGTCCCCAAGAACATCTAAAAACGCCGTTCTCAGCAGTTGGGCATGGCTCGGTCCACTTTACAATGGATTATTCGCGTTGATTTGCATTTGTTCCCGTACAAAATTCAATTGACGCAAAGATTATTGCCTGCGGACAAGCCTCGTCGATTGGAATGGGCCCAACGAGTCATCGAAATGGCCGATGATGACGAGCAATTTTGGAACAAAATTATCATGTCCGATGAAGCCCATTTCACATTGAATGGGACCGTAAATAAGCAAAATTGCCGTATTTACGCCACTGAAAATCCTCAGGAGATTCAAGAATTGCCTCTTCATGACGAAAAAGTCACAGTTTGGTGCGGCGTTAGTGCGAAAACGGTCATTGGGCCGTTTTTCTTCCAAAACGAAAATGGCCATGCTGTTACCACCAACCAGGAGCGTTATCGCGACATGATGACCAATTTTGTGATGCCAATTATTCGTCGAAAGCGTATGAGGCAGTTCTGGTTTCAACAAGACGGCGCTCCACCGCACACAAGTCGCATAACAATCGATTTTCTGAAGAATTTGTTTCCGGGCCGTTTGATGTCGAAAAGTGGTGATTTGGACTGGCCACCGCGTTCGCCCGATTTGACGCCCGCTGACTTCTTCTTGTGAGGACATTTGAAGTCAAAGGTTTACGTTAACAAGCCAAGGACCGTAGAAGAACTCAAGGACAACATTCGTGAAGAAATAGCCGCTATTCCGGCCGAAATATTGGCGAAAACGATGGAAAATGCTGCAAAAAGGGCACAATACGCCATCAACGCCAGAGGCGGCCATTTGAGAGATATCATATTCAAAAATTAATGTAAACAAATCTACTTGGAATAAATTAAATGAATAAGATTGCCAACCGCCAAATTTTTATTTTTTTCTTTGATTTTTTTTTTAAAACATGGGTCCGTCGAATATGGGCAACCCTGTAATTCAATATTTCCATTTCAAAGGTCTCAATTCGACCAATATTAAAGCCGAGGTAAATTATACTCTGGAGAAGTCTGCTCCTCCGTTTACAACTGTAAAATATTGGATAGTAGAGTTTAAACGAGGCCGTACGAACACCTAATGATCGACCAATTGAGGTGTCCACGCCAGACAAAGTTAAGAAAATCCACTAAATGTGAGCTGGATGAAATGAACGTATTTCAAAAAGTGCTATACATCGTATATTGACCAACGATTTGAAGATGAGAAAGCTGTGTGCAAAATAGGTGCCGCGCTTGCTTTCAATAGAACAAAAACAGCGTCGTGAACATGTTTCAGTAGAGTATTTGGCGATGTTTCACCGCAATAAAGCCGAATTTTTGCGTCGATTTATAACCATGGATGAGCCATGGGTCCACCACTTTACACCTGAGACAAAGGAACAATAAAAGCATAGGACTAGAATGGGAGAATCGTGTCCAAAGAAGGCGGAGACAGTTCCATCTGCAGGCAAGGTTATGGCGTCTGTTTTATGGGATGCGCATGGGATTGTTTTTATTGATTATCTTTGGTAAAAAAAAGTGTTGTTTCATCAAAACAATGCTCCAGTTCACACATCCACTACTACGATGGCGAAAATTTTTGGACTATTTCTATTTACAAACTTGAAAAAATTATCCGATGGCAAAAGATTTGCCAACAATGAAGAAAATATGTATGCGGTTTATGGCTATTTTAAGGAGTTTCATAGCTCTTACTATAAACAGGGTATAGAAACTGTTGAATAAAGTGTATCGAGCTAAAAAGTGTATCGAGCTAAAAGGAGAATATGTTGAAAAATGAAGAAAAGTTTTCCCATCTTCTTCATCTTCTTTGCTAGGCTGGCTAATTTCGAAACCACCCTCGTAAAATACTTGACCTAGAGCTTGATATTTTTTTGTAGAGAAATACAAATATCCGGGGGATTTTTTTAGATTTTAGATTTTTAACACGCTAATAGCGGCATGGAGACTTATTGTAGGATGAATGTGAGTAGGTTTGAAATGCAAGCTCCACGTTACAACACCAAGACGATCTCGCGTCGAGATGTTCTGATTTACAAAATCACCGGGAAATCGGCTATGATTTCACTTTATCTTCTTACTGCCAGGACGTCACTTTTTTTCCGTTGCAGTCAAACAATTTTAATTTCACTGGAAATGAACTCAAAGATGCTAATAATTGTCGGAAAACAAATTATATAAATACATTGGATGCCACATTTTCGCCCCAAGCTAATTGAACACCCTTAAAATATAATTACATAATTACATTTTCAAACACTGCTTTCAACTCTGAACACTATTTCATTCCTTGTAGGACTTCAACACATTTTCACTCCAAGAAAGGAGTGATTTGAAAAAAGTTCTCTTAATTCTCTCAACTCATTTACTGTTGAGTAGTCTTATGTTGTGAGCAGAGCTGGCTAGGTTGTGTTTTTGAAACTCCGCCCACATTGTTGTTTGATGTAAATGAAGTGGGATGTTTCAAAAGCCATTTGAATATAAAATTGTCAGTGAAAAACAAATCTAAACGGTTGTTAAAATTTACAGTAATTTACGCGACAAAATCAAAGTGTTCAAAAATTGAAATTATTTGAACTATTTTTCAACAATTAGAATGAAATAAAATTTTAAAAATGTGTCATTGACGAACATCTATAAATGTGAAAGTGATTGTTAACCAAAAATTAAGCCAAGTCTATTAAAATGATTTGTTTGTGTTTCGGGAGTTTTGTACAAAATTAAAATGGTTGCTGTACTAAAGGAAACATTTCAATTTCATTGGCTTTTTGCTCTATAACTAGCATTTATGTTATGCTTCGAAAAAAAAACTTCATAACGGAGATGTTTTCCATTAAACTCAAAATGAACGAACACATCTTCCCGCCTTCCATGAACCATGAAGAAACATTTTGCATTGGAAAAGAACAAAAGTCAGAATAACCATGTTTTAAATACATTTTTCACATTATTTTGTCGTTATTTTTCAGCTGAAGATTAGATGTTGAAAGCAGAAGTTGATAGTCCAGTGTAAGCAACTAGCAGTCTTGCCAATTTACTTTTTTTCCCCCTGAATTTTGCCTTTTTCATTCTGTTTAGCAGACAGACTTTGAGCCGTTTTCTTGCTTTTTCATGAATCTAATCGATTATTTTTAGCTTTTTTCACTAAGTATGTAATTCCATGATTCCTATCAAAAATCGCTACAAGAATACTAGACTTAAAGAAAAACGACGTGGCAATAAAAAGTTTTTGCGGCGTTTAAAGAATGAAGCTCTGCGAATTGATTAAAGAATACTAAAATTCTAGAAAAACATACAGCCATCTCCAACTTTCGAGATGAGGCCCACAATTCTATATTGCCATGAAATAGAATGAAGAAATTTTAACAAAGTGGAAAAATAGAATTTATACGCGCGGAAACTACAAACGTTTAAATTTTGTGTAAAAAAATAATATTTCAATTCCTTTGTACGGATTATTACAGAATTTAATTATTAAACGAAGAAAAATATATAGAAAAATGTCAAATGACTGAATCTGGAAAAGGAAGCATGTTTCGCTCAAACCTCTTTTCCTTCCATACAGAATAAAAGAAAATAAAAATCTGTGTTTTTTCAAAAATAGCTATTATGGAAATCTGTTAAAATTTTCCAATTCTACGGAATGTCGAAAACACGCTTGAACGACAATAATAAACAATTGTTTACTAATATTTATAATTACGAAGTATACGAAAAACCGCTGTTTTAAAAAATGTTTATAATTTGCGACTACATCGCACTCGGAATTGTATGTAAATGTGGATCAGAAAAAGTACAATAACAAAAACGAATAATTTCGTCCTTGTCCTGACTCCACTTACGTAGTTTTTCCTTGCAACCACAGAAATATTATGTAAATAAAAATAAATATAACTCAATGACACAATCGGATTAAGATTTCAGGTTAGGTTAGCATTTTAAAGATTTCATCCCTGAACCCAAAAACACACATCTCTCATCTAAAGTTATTTATTTGCTGTACTAAGTAAAGCAGTCCTTTTCAAAGTTTAGCAACTTTTGACAAATTTTAATATTAACTTTATTCCTATGAGTACAACTACTTAAAGTTCATACTAAATTATGAAAAACTCAGCAAAAATTCCATCCCATTGAACGTATATGGACCGCCCTATGGAATTTGGCTTTCAATTAGAACTTTACTGTAGAGTTTTATAACAATTTATAGATAAATAACTTAGGTTCGCTTACGAGTTTTTAAGTCAATGATGAACTTTTCATGCGTCGTAATTTTGCTGTTTGTTCAAATTTAGTAGCAAGTAAAAAGTATTTAATATAAGCATACATTTTGTTATTCGACACGAATCTGAATATAATTATTCTCAATTTTATGACTATTGTTTCAAAAATATTACATTATTAATGGAATCTTTAAATATGCTATCCAAAGTAAATAAACTGTTAATCGAAAACTACGCTTTAGAAAAATGTGATCAAAAAATAACCGTTTTTATAAATTTTTTCAAAAATTATTTATTTATTCATCAATAACTACCTTGCCCTCTTCAAAGTAATCCCCCTCAGATATAATACACTTATGCCAGCGTTTTTTCCAATCCTCGAAACACTTCTAAAACGCGCTTTTTGGTATCGCCGACAGCTCCTGTTTCGATTTTTCTTTTATATCCTCAATCGTAGCAAAACGCTTTCCTTTCATCGGTCTCCTCAGTTTTGGGAAGAAGAAAAAGTCAGCAGGGGCCAACTTCGGTGAATACGGTGGTTGAGGCATGATTGCGGTTTTGTTTTCGGCCAAAACCTCACACATGCCTAAAACATCCGTAAAAATTGCTCAGCATGAGCCGAACGATATGCCAACATAATCAGCAATCTCCCTAATAGTGATTCGACGATTATCCAAAATCATTTTCTTCACTGCTTCAATGTTTTCATCGGTTGTTGCCGTGCTCGGGCGACCAGAACGAGCATCGTCATTGACATCTTGTCGGCCTTCCTTAAACCGGTTATACCACAATTGAACTTGAACCGGTTATACCACAGTCAACATTTCAAATGTCCTTGCACATTTAATTTCATTTTTTACACAAAACTTAATACAGTTTTTGATCCATTTTTTCGAATATTAAAAAATCGAAGAGCACACCAAAATACGACTAACCTTTTTATCTGTCAAAAACAAACTGACAATCCAAAATGGCTGATATTGTCAACATATATAATAGACATGTGTACCAACATAATAGAAAAAAAAAATGCGAAAATCAAACATACGTAACTCACAAAATTTGAAAATAACAGTTATTCTTTGAGCACACCTCGTATATGATATCTGGTCATAAAACCCTGTTTCGGTTTGATTGTTCTAATAATGAATAGTAAGATTCAAAATTGTGCCCTAAAGTAATTAGATCTAATTGCAATAAATATAGAAAGAGTCGTAAACTGTATAAAGATTTCGCTTTTTTACAATTATTATGAATTCGTAAATCGAATTAAATTTTAAATATATATCTTACCCAACAAGAACTTTAAGTATAAATAAGTTGAAAATCAAGTGGATGTTTCTACAAAGTAGAACAATCTCCTTGAAAAATGATAGCTTTTTTCTAGATTTTTTCTTAGTTGTGGTTTTTTTTCATTACCAAGATCAGGCAACACTGATTACTAAGGAGTAAGAGGAAGACTGAAGGTTGCAGATTATATATTCCGTCGAAATTTGGAGTTGATAAATGAAACACAAAATAATTCTTGATAATTTACTAGAGTGTTTACACCAAATTAGCTGTGAAGTCGGACGATATATTTCCAAACATAAAACTGTTTTGTTGGAGTAATAGTCAACTAAGTAATCTGCCACAAAGATGACGCGTTTGGCATTTTTTAAATCCTGGCTGAGTCGATGTTATTTGTACATCATCATCAGTTGTGTATATTTGCTGCAAAACGATTAAGTGAAGTTGGAACAAAATCGAGTTTGTTCCTTATTACGTATTATTGTCCGTATTTAGACACGTATTCGAGTCCCATTTGCAATCCAAATTTCGGTGGAATTCACAAGTTACAGTCATTTTTTAAAAGAGCGATTTTGAACAATGTAAGTTATTTAATTAATAAGCAATAACGTTTATGCCCTTAAGACGAAAGCCTAAACGTGGTTTCAAAATTCTGCGTATTTCGATTGTTATAACAAAACCCTTGTAGGCACAGATAACGGGTTATCCATTTAATGCTTTCAGAAGCGCCAGTATGACTGCCAGCTGTTAAATACATACCTGTCACCTGAAGTATTATTCACTTATTGAATTGCGCATTATGGTCTGAAGGAACCATTACCATTAAAATTAAAATAATGGAAAGAACCACCTCAACTCATACAAATTCTTTAAAAACCGACCTAATTGTGAAATATGTTAATAAAAATACTGTAAAGAACTAAATCGACGTGAAAGGGCATTCCTGACGCGTCCACTTATCTGAAAATGGACCGATATTACATTCTATGCAATATTGGCCGTAGGCGGCAAAACCAGTCAATTAGGGCAGAACTTGCCATACAAGACGATGGTCATTTTTGCAACAATTGTACCATATATTCATTAATTATAAGGTATATACGACAGATAGTATTGTACAGATAACGTAAAAAAACCTCCCAACTCATAACTTTGGTCGTGATTATTAAGAAATACTGAAAGAAACAAGAATTTTTCTTTTTTGCGTATTCAGCTGTTTGTGATCGCTTTAGCTTTATTTTATTTCACTTCATGTGCTTTTGCAAACACAGGCACTGGCTTTTGTGGCAATAGTTGGAATGTGGCCAACAGCACTAAAACTAAATTTGGTACAAACAGAAATGGCCTCTCCAAAATGGGAAAATGTGAAAAAATTAGCAAAGCTTCGGAAGCGGAGTATCAAAGTGGCTTCACTTTTGGGTGTTCCATAAGAAGACAAATTTGTACGGTTCGCAAAATACTTTCGAAAAAAATTACGAACATAAAACATTACCAAAAATTTGGATTTTCATGAATTTACACTTCATTTCCGAGATCACGTTGCAATTTGAGTTTAGCGCTTTTTTATTTTTGGTAAGCCCCTTTCAGAGGTCGACTGAGGCGCTCAAATACGGCGTTTTTAAGGTGTTAACTTATTTGCGTTTTACCGATTTTGAATAACTTATTGGCAATCATTTTATCCAAACTTAGAATTCTCGTCATTTTCACTCATGACATAAAGTTTGTCCTAATTTTAGAATTAGAATTTAGAATTTTCTCCAGAATTGTTGTTTTCAGATGGAAATGAAGCGTCCAGTTGTCAAGATAATGAAATGGTGCCGAATGATGTGCCGAACTATTTTGAAAAAAGTCGCTAAAATAAAAATCGTTAAAACAAAAAAACTCTAAAAAATTTTAATAAATATTAGGATATTTCCTCCATATGGTGCTTCTTTCCTGAGATATGACTGCCTCTTGATCAGGCGTTTTTAGATTTTAACGTTTTTTTAGAAATTTAATGATGCCAACTTTATATGCTCTGGACAGTCTCTAATATATAAATTTTGCTCCGGAGGATCTAATGTCGCGGGTCAAACTTTACACCTATCCGCAGTCTTTTTCAATATATTGATCATGAAACACTTTTACATCATACTCCATTTTTTTACGTTTTACTCCATTTTTATAAAATATATGGTATAGTAAAGAGAAACTCATAATTTTTCTAATAGATGACTTTAGTAATCGGTATCTCGCGATGTACTCGTATAAGTGCGGTTGGGTAATTCTAGATGGCGTTCAAAAGTAAGATACCCTACCTACAAAAAAACTACTAAGAAAGTTTTGTGCTCAATTGAGTTTTGTTTAAGCGTGCATCAAATATAAACGCCAGCAGAAAGCCAGCCATTTTGTAAAGTTTTTCTTCAATAAAGATAAAAACGCAAGTCAGGTGACTGAAAATGTGAACAGTGTTTATACATATAGTTCTGATACTGTAATAGGCTACCAAGTGAAATTTTGGTTTCGTCGATTCCATTCTGGTAAATTTGTCGGCAAAGACAAACCACGTTCTTAAAGGCCAATTGTCAAAAATGTTGACAGAATGATGGAAATCGTCAAGTGGCATCTTCATGTAAGCACTTTTTCGATACCTCAAGGGCTAAACATTGCAAAAAAATCGTTTGGAACCACGTGAATAAGACTGAATACAAAGAAAAATGTTCGATATATCCCATGCAAAAAATCTCTTGTACCGGATTTCTATCTGCGAATCGCTGCTGAATTGCAACAAAATTGAGCCTTTTCTAAAGTGTATGGTGACTGGTGATGAAAAGTGAGTCGCGGTCGTGGTCAAATTACGGTAAGCTAGCGCAAATGATGCCCAAATTAGGATTGATGGTCAGGAAGGTTTTGCTTTGTGTTCGGTGGTATTGATAGGAATTAATCTACTATAATCTGCTTCCCTACGCCCAAATTCTTAATTGCGACTTGTATTGTCAACAATAGCACAGTCCGAAGGAAGCAATCGCCCAGAAGCGGCCAGGTTTAGCCAATAGAGTATAAATTGTAAATCATCAGGACAACGCCAGTTCACACGCATCGATTCTGGCTCGCCAGAAGATTGATAAGAAGGCTCTTATGCATCCACTTTATAGTCTAGACTTGGCATCATGTGATTGCGACTTGTTCCTGTCTATAGCGAATCAATTTATTGGTGAAAATTTCGTCTCCAAAGACGCTTGTGGTAATTGACGGTCCAGATTTCTTTTGCCGGAGATTGCTATGAAAGAGGCATATTGGAATTACCTTCTAAATGACAACAACAAGTGTAGGACAGAACGGTGCATATTTGACCTAAATCTGATCATTCTAATCTTGATATGTAAAGTCTTTTACGTCATGCAATAAAAGTAGATTTCTTATATGGAAGTGAATTAATTAATTAAGTGAATTCCTCAAGTTTGATTTGTTTTCTTATTTCTGACTGCAAAATATGTTTCAGTTTTCAAAAATCGTCGAAATACAAATTTCTTGAAAATGTGCTGTGATAGAAAATTTAGAAAACCGAATTTGGTAGCACAAAATCTATGCAATTCAAACAGTTTGATCTCGAAGAATGGTAGTCAACCTTTGCTCTTCTTAAGTTCAAATTGGACAGACAGGCGAATGGATCTAAACTTAGGAATTAATTTTCTGTTGAAAAAAAGCTGATAATTGAAATCTCCCCAAATAACTTATAATAAATTCTACCATAGTCCTGCGCAGATTATGAAAGGAAACCCCCAAACAATAACAAATGCACATATTTACAATAAGTAAATAAGTCTTCAAATTACATTCATAGATATTCTATGATACCGAAACATCAAGTCTCTACATAGTCGTCATATTACTTATATACAAAATATGTCCGCCACCATTTTTAATTATACATAAACGATTACTCAGCCACACAATGTGTACTTCTATGTAATTCTGTCATTGGTTTACGAAACTTCATTTAAACGTTTGTATACCATCGATGATGAGATGATTTCACTCAAACATGGCGTAAAGTGAAAAAACATCTCAATTTCACAGGATTCCTTGTGTGTGCTGTGCAAGTATCGGCGTCGTCCCCCTACCCTAACTTAAGGCTGTGTTGTTTGAAAGTCCTCCCACTTTTGAGTGGAAATGGTAAAGCAAAGATGAACACTATTTTCAATACTGGGCAATGGCAACTGTCTAAATACAATAATGCCAGTTGGCGTAGACAGAACTGCCAGTAGTTAACCGTTGACTCTTTCCTTCTGAACAATATTCAAACTTCTGTGACGGTAACAAAAGCTCGAAATGCGTTTTCCGTGTGAAGACTCGCCGGCAGTGAACAAGTGTGATATGACTGGCATGAAGTTTAAGTTTACTTCAAAATGTTGTTACCTACAATAAAACGCTTCACGAAAGTTCGAAAAAAAGTGTAATTTTTGAAAAGTACAATAATTTATCTTAAAACACGATTGTGGAGTTTACGCGTCCTAATCTTGCAAGACTGCAAATTGCCAAGATAGTACAATCTATCTCAAATAATGCTATCAGAAAGATAATCATTATTTAATCATTACCGATAGCTGAATATTTAAAACTACAAAAGAATTTAAAAATTGTGAATTGTCGAAATGATAATAATTTCTGAGACATTAAAATATTAATTTCAAGGGAAAATAGAAGAAAAACATGTAAATATTGTGTCGAAAAATTTCCTTAGTGGCATTTCAGTGCAAAATATGTACCATCAAATGAAAAACAACGAAATTCGACAAAAATAAGAGGATTTCATATTAAAGGAGAACACACGCAGTTCATTTGTTCAGACCCCAGTCACTCATAGGAGCACGTCTAAGCTGGCCAACTATGCTTATCAAATTTCCTCAGCCTATCTAAATGAGACAAATAATTCATCGCCTCCTCCATGACGACAGCCCGATATTACATCTCAGTGGTACGACTAATTACAAACCAGCAGATTTTTCTCATAAAATCTACGGAATCAACTACTTTGTCTCTGTCGGGGCGTGTGGTAAGAAAACTGGTCCAACTTAATGAGAATTTTTGCTTTATATTTGTCAAGAATATTCGTCATTGATATAGTGGCCTGGTGTACAGGCATCTCAGCATTAATACTTCGTCGTTATAATGTTTACTTCCTTCTTGTCTAAAGGCTGGTACCGTAGAAAATGGTCGTAGCATTTGAAGCTAAATTTATCCACCAGACAGTACTATGTTTTTTCGCGAGGAAATTTTTTATGTGGCAACGCCAAACTCTTCTTTTGTTAATTTCTAACACTGGAATCGGAATAATGCACATTTTTACATCGCAGTGTGTTCGATAATACATTTGTAAACTTAAATAGAAATAGAGAAAAAGGCAACTTAAAAAATCTACAAATATATTATCGAGCATATTATAGGGTGATTTTTTAATCTTAGTTTTTTTTTTAAATCGAATCAAACAGTCAAATTTGCCTGTATTCCTGTATTCCACGAATAATGCGTGTTATGTTATCCTGTTCATTCAATAGTGTTCGGCTTGTCCACATAGACTAACGACTTGACATAACTCTACGAGAAATAATCAAGAGGCGTTAAATCGCAAGATTTTGGGGACCAAATCGAGAGATAAGATGCTTATGAAATTCATCCCTCAATATATCCATTGTTCCACGAACAGTGTGGCATGTTGCACCGTCCTGATGAAACCACATGTCAACCAAGTTCAACTCAGCCAATTGGGGCAAAAAAAATCGCGTATCATGGCTCGATATCGTTCGCCGTTGACGGTAACGTTTCTTCCACGGTCGTCTTTGAAGGAAAATGGACCGATGATGCCATCAGCCCATAAACCACACCAGACTGTCGTTTTTCGGAATGCATCGGTAATTCATGTATGGCATGTGGCTGTCCATCACTCCAGATGCGACAGTTTTGCTTGTGTACGTATCCGTTCTGCAAGAAATGAGCCTCATTGCTGGGCACAATTTTTTGATAAAACAGTGGATTTTCACTGAGCTTTTGTGAGGCCCATTCGCCAAAAATTAGACGTTGTGGTAGGTCATTCGGCTTCAATTCTTGCGTGAGTTGAATTTTATAGGCTTTCAAAGCCAAATCGACGTGTCAAATTGTCCTTGTGGTTGAGTAACACATGCCCTGAGGACGGCGACGAATTGACATTTCACGATCGTCATTAACACTGGTCGCTACGGCTGCAATATTTTCTTCGGTACGCACTCTACGCATGAGAGTCGATAGATTTATGGCCAACAAAGTGAATTTGGTGCGAAATTTGCAGACAACAGCATGAATTGTTGATTCAGCAGGTCGATTAGGACGACCATAAAATGGTCGTATCAAACGATGCACTTTCGTTACAGAGCACGAATTTTGATAATAAATTTTAACGATTTGCAATCGTTGCTCGTTTGTTAGTCTTTCCATGATGAAATGGCAAAGTATACTGTACACTTTTCACTTTGACAGATGATGTTCAGATTTCATTACCAACCCGTGCTGAAAACCTGAAAAACTTAAATCTTAAAATATCACTCTATATAACGTAAAATCATCAGGTTTCAGTGTTGGAAACCAAAAAGTTTGAAACGAAAAGCTAGCAACGCCCTTAATTATTATAAATACATATAAATAAATGAAATGCTTGGATAATTTTCTATATGATTCTAGTTATTCCCAAGAGAATAACAGGCAGAGACTCCGATATAGAATTCTTCCATTCCCTGTTCAGCAAAAAATTTTGCACAAATTAATAAAAAAGAACTGAAAAGTTACTACAGTAATACTTACTTTTGCATTCTTGTTTACTATCATAGTTTGACGATTTCTCTCATTTTATACTACTCTTGCATAAACTTCAGTTCAAGACGTTGACAGCCGATGAGAGCGGGCAAACTTCCGCTACATCTCGACCTCTTTTGAATGCGCTGTACCCTTCACATAGTTGTGTTTTTGATAAAAATCGGTTCGCCGTAAGTTTTCTATAAATTATTTGTTTTGTATTTCTATCCACTGTAAAAATCGCAAAACACATCAGGATGGATTGGCAGAATCGAGCATTGTGAACAAACCAAATGCCGAAACGTACACAATTTGCGTGTCAGTATAGAAAACAGTTATGCCAACTTATAGACAAAAGAGAATTTTCAAAATTCCCTTAAGCGCTATTTTTAAATGGTCGGTTCCCAAAACATTTTTTGACAGAATATATCTACTATTATGCAACAACCCAATCATCCGATTTCAGTGTTGGAAACTGATATAAGCCAAAAATTTACAACACTAAACAACACTAAATGTTTTTATGTTTTTAGAAACTTTTTCCTCCAGTGAACTCACACGCATTCTGTTTTTAGACTCACTCAACGAGACTTACAACTTTACGATGATTCCGAACATCACAGTTTGAGAATTACTTGACACTTTGTCAGACACGTCTATAATAGCAATAGTACCTAGCATTAATTAAAGCAATTTATGATATCCGTTGAAAGATATGGAAAAGAAACGTCCTTTTTCGATGGATTTGCTTTATAATTCCCAGATAATAGCATCTATTTGACCTTTGATCAACTTTGACGTGAAATTACGGTTGGAAAGCGCCGTTCAGAGGCTGTTTCACTAGTTAGAATCCTGGGTTATGAGATAAGCATTTGGATTAGTTCTGGGAATCTTCGAGAGAAAAATACGTCGACAAATTTATAGCCCTGTCATCGCTATACACCGAAATCAAAAGCCAGGAATAGCGTTGGTTGGGTCATGTCGTGCGGATGGCAGGCGCAGAAGAGCTCGATCAAAACTCCATTGGAAGGACCAAACTTCTAAAATGCTGTCAAAACTTGCGAAGAATTGGACAATAAGCGCTGAAGACTTGGTATTACTTTATACGCGCGACGTATAGTTGACAATAACGTCAACTAACATCTACGAGGACGGTCGCTAAACTAGCTGACCTGACGTATAGATGGTGTCAGTAGTTTGAAAAAAAAATTATTTTGGTGAAAAGCGGCAACCTTATAAAACATATGTTTTAAACTTCAAGACGCAACGTTGATAAGTATTTTTATTTGAAAATTTGGAAAAATTGGTCGCCGTTATGTAATTCAATATCATTGTTTGAAAGGTCAGAGTTGAACCAATATTAGAGCCCAGCTAGACTCCACTCTAGGGGAGACAGCTCCTTTGTTTACGGCTATAAAATATAGCCGAATTTAAACGCGGCCGTACTAGCTGTCAAGACTAACACCTAATGAGGTGTCCAGACGCAGTGAAGAAATTGAATGATCGTCAGCCGAAGGTGTGTTATACTCGTACATCGTATATGGACCGAAGATTTGAACGTGAAAAGCTCTGCACAAGATTGGTGCCGCGCTTGTTTTCAATAAATCAAAAACAACGACGTGGAGATATTTCAGTAGAGTGTTTGGCGATGTTAGGCCGAATTCGCAATAAAGTCAAATTTTTGCATCGATTTGTAACCCATGGAAGAAATTTGGATTCACCGCTTCACAGCTGAGACAAAGGAAAAGTCAAAGCAGTGGACTGGAATTAAAGAGTGTCCAAAGAAAGCGAAGACGGTTTTATCTGCAGGCAATCTTATGGCGTCTATTTTTTTTTTTTTTTTTTTTTTGAAATGCGCATGATATTGTTTTTATTTATTATCTTTAAAAAAGGATTTAAAAAAGGATCTTTATCAAGACAATTACCCAGTTCACACATCCACAATTGCGGGCCAAAATTAATGAATTAAAGTTCGAATTACTTCGTCACGTACCTTATTCGCCAGATTTAGCTCCCTCGGACTATTTCCAATAATGAAGAAATGGAGTCTGCGGTTGATGACTATTTTAAGGACTTTTACAGCTGTTAATACAAATAGGGTATAGAAGCTATTTAATATCGCTGGAAAAAGTTTATCAAGCTAAAAGGAGACTATGTTGAAAAATAAATAAATTTTTTCCCAACTTGTTTCTGTCTTCTTTTTTAGGTCGCCTAGTTATAGGACCGTCCTCGTAAGTAAGTGAGTTTTCTCTTTGGTAAATGTTAAGCTTCCAACAACTGTCCAAATTTCCCGTCATTTCGATTATTTGTGTTAGAGTTACTGTCCTGAAAAAAACTCCTTAATCGAGTCAGCCGTCAGCTAACTGAAAAGACTTGATGAAAGCCATGTGAAGCGACCAAAAATGCAACATACGGTCGGTAAGATCACGGTCTACGTATTTTGGAATACACATGGTATTCTATTCAAGGATTGAGTTGAAAAAATGACAATGAACAGTGGATATTATTTGAAGTTTTTAGAAAAATTACAAAGAATAAAGTTTCCTTTCGCCAAAAGAGAGTGCGCCGTACCACAAGTCTACAGTTAAAATAGCAAAATTGCATGAATTGTAGTTCGAATACTCCATATCAGTCCATACCTGCCAACTGAAAGCGGTTTCAGTCTGTTTGCAAATCCCCCAAAGATGCTGCAGGGATAATGATTTTAACCAATTGTGGGGTTTCGCATATATAGGGTGGCGCATAAGTAACGCTAAGATTTGATCAGTGAATACATTTTTTGTTTAAGTCTTGTTGGTCGTCTCTACAGAATAAACTAAATAATGCTTGGGAAATTTACGATGGAAAGGCTCAGCACAGAACAAAGAACCAAAGTTATCCAATTTTACTTTGAAATTCAGCATTCGATTATTCAGATCATATCGAACTTTCTTTCATGTTCCAAATGCTCCTAGCGCTCCAACAATTTACGGATTGGTTCAGCGTTTTGGTCAACAAGGGGCTGTCTGTGATCTTCCGCGTACTGGAACACCTCGTGCAGTTCGAAATGAAGTGACCATTGCTCGAGTGCAAGCAAGTATTTTGCGAAACCCCGAAACTTCCACCAGGCGACGTTCTCAGCAGTTAGAGATGTCTAGGAGACCTTTGCAAAGAGTTTTACATATGTTTCATCTTCTTCTATATAAGATGCAATTGGTTCACGAGTTAAATCCAAATGATGCACAAGAACGCATTCAGTATAGTCGGCGTTAACGTTACTTATGTGCCACCCTTTAGATAGCAGACACTTTCTTTGGTGGAAATTGAAGCGTATTTTGAAGGTGCCCTGTGCCACAAGTCTACAGTTAAAATAACAAAATTGCATGGATAGTTCGAATACACAATATCAGTTCATTTCTGTCAACTGGAGGTGGCTTCAGTCTGTTTTCAAATCCCCTAAAAATGCTACAGGGGGACTTGCATGTAAATAGCAGACACCTTCTTTGATGGAAATTGAAGCGTATTTTCAAGATCTTGACAAATCCACATATATGTTTGTATCTTTCCGAGAAGGAACAAATACACAAATATACAAATTTAATGAAATTAATGAAACTTTCACAGTAATTTATGTCGCCCAGGAAAGAATCATAGGCCTTGATTGGACAAAGGGTCATACATATGGCAATTTTAAACAGTTATATCTGATGAGCTATTTGAATTATACAGAAAAGATTTTTAAAACTAAAATGGTCGAATAAAAAGTGGCCTGCTTTCTGTCTCATTTTATGAAAATGAATTCTCTCATAATTGGCAAAATAACAGACCGGAAAAATTGTCCTATTTTATATTACGTAAGATGGCGAAAAGACCGCGGCACGATCCAAATAATTTAACATTTTGAACGTTCGTGAGTAGAAAGATGAAATTTGACGCGTAAGTGGCTGATGTAGAAAGAAATATTTCCGGATAAAAAGATGGCAGCGCCACACCCCTCCTATCGACCGAAGTAACTGCGGACAATGTAATAACATTTTACCAGTAAGTTACTATCAGTCACGAAATTGTCATATGTTATATTAAGTCAAGATTGAAAAAAGGGGTGTGGCACAGTTTACACAACAGACAACCGTATTTCATGAACTAACGGAGATACAAAGATGCGATTTGATGTGTATACTACCTATATATGTGTACTACGATGTATACTACTATACGATGTACCCGTATATGTGTACTACTGATATACAAAGAAATATGCCGCCTTTACAAAATTTGTTCTATTGGACAAAGTGACCGACAGATCGTAATAAAAGCTTAATAGTAAATTGTTATCAATCACGATATTTTCACATGCTATATTAGATGAAAGGTTATGGCACCGTCTACACACTATAACGAGCGTACCTTATGAACTATATGAGATGTACAGACAACATTTGGAATATGTGATACTGAAATGGAATAAAATATGTCACCAAACACTGGGGGACGCTACACCCTTTTTGATAATCCATTGATCAAATTTGCTGATCGGCAACGTGTTGCTATAAATTACAAAATTATCACGAAATAACAATTATTATTAGGTTGGCATTTAGCATTTAGGTGCACTACAGACACAGAAAGGAACTTTGCCTAGCAAATAGCGGAACGTACCAGACTTCTTTTTTTTCGTCATCACAATTTAAGAGCATATTACTGCAAATCACGAAATTGCTATGTGCATTTTGGGGAAAAAGAACGTAACTCCACCCTTATTACACCTTATTTCATAAACTCTTAGAGATTAAAATACGACATTTTTACATTTCCCCCAGGAATGGCTTACACTTTGGAACGAAATTTAAAAAAATTTTATAAAACTGAATTATTGACCAAGCAAAATTAACTAGGAAAAGATTGAGCAAAAAGTTGTATTATTGATAATCCAATCCAGGTTATATTTTATATATGGTGTTGGATATTATAAAATTATAGATTATGTTTTCATCCCACTTTTATGTTGGCATTGTAACGCACGCCGATTAGGCTAGTTCCTCTACAAAAGGGCATCGAGATTTTAAGAAGGTTTTTAACATTGCGATCCTTTTTTTGCAGACTCTCAAAATACGCTTCAATTTCCACCAAGACACAATTGAATCAAATCATTATTCCTGGAGCATCCCTATTGCAGATGAATAAAAACGAATTTCGGAAAAAAGTTGTCTTTATTCTTCAGTTGCAAAAGATATAAATCAATTATTATCACTACAAGTGTCACTGATACTTTGGCCTTATATGACTTTGCATTTCTGTCAAGTCTCATGGTATCGCTCGATAACAACGATTGTTTGTACAACTTATTAAAGTGACAATTCAATTAAATTTATCTTGCCTTTCTCCCACACAATCGTATACAATTTCAAAATTTTTCTTTATCATATCCAACAACCGTGGCCTCTGAGCGAGTATCTAGTATAAAAACCACAGCTAGACAGACGAGCAGAGTTCTCAAAAATTATATTTAACCTAAATAAAATGTAATTTATAGCAGATAAAAATATAGGAAAACCGAAAACCAAAACCATACAAACAAACAAATTAATATAATAGAATAGATAAGAAGCTGCCGGAGAGGCGAATGCAATAAAACACAATCAAGTAAATACTCGTATTCTGTTTGAAAAGCTGCGAGGCGTAAAGCGCATATAAAATGTAACCCACATGATAACATTTGATGTTTCTCTCTTCGTAGCACACATACCCCCGACGAACAGTGGCAGGCAAAATTTATGTAGCAGGACGGAAACTATTCCAGTCATGTTGGTGACAATAAGTACAGAGTGATCCAAATGAACAAATATGGACAAAATCAATTTATTTTGTCATATTACAGCTAGAAAGAACGAGCATTTCCTATATCTATGAAATGCGATCTCCTTCACTTGTTAAAAAGAATATTGATTGCAATTTCATTCACGTGGCTGCCTCGGATGGTTTCGCAGTAGCCCATCACGTCTATTCAATTTTCCAAGACACTAAGTCTGTCGATGACATTCTGGGACACCCTGCTGAAACTGAAACTCATTCAAGAACATGTCTTCAATTTCATATTCAATAAAATGTCGATTCTCGTGCCTCTGTAGCGCTCACCATTGATCACAGTGGTATTTTTAGTTTCGGCAAAAATTCACAAATGATGCCACCACTTCTAAGTCCATAGCTAACTCTCTGCAGCTCACGTGTGAACATTCCAATTACTAGATGGATCAATATTGTTTGTTAACTCAGCTATCGGGATGAAAATACGTGTCAAAATTTCGCATGATCCAAAAAAAGTACCTCTATTGTGAGCACCTGCTATATCCTGTTCCTTAACTTGAGTATGAGAAAATCAAGATGAAGTAATTTGTTCGAGCACTAAAATTTTATAAATCACCAAGGCAGTTCCAAAACTAATCGAACTGACGTATAGATAATGCCAGTAGTTTGAAAAAATTATTTTGGTGAAAAGTGGTAACCTTACACGACATGTGTTTTAAATTTCAAGTCGTTAAGTTATCTAGCATTTTTGTTCCTATTAATTATCTTCAGAAAGAAAAAAACATCAACGGGGAATATTATGCTTATTGCAGCATTATGGAATTATGGAAAAAAGGACGCATTTGGCGAAAAAGAAAGTGTTGTTTCATCAGGACAATGCTCCAGCTTACACATCCACTATTGCGATGGCCAAATTATTTAATTAAAGTTCGAATTGCTTCATCGCTCAACTTATTCGTCAGATTTAGCTGCCTCCGACTATTTTCTATTTGCAAACTTGAAAAAATGGCTCGGTGGTAAAATATTTGCCAACAATAAAGTAGTGAAGTCTACGGTTGATGGCTATTTTATGGAATTCTTACTATAAACAGGGTATAGAAGCTATTGAATATCGCTGGAAAAAATGCATCTCCTTTTATTATGTTGAAAAATAAATAAAGTTTTTTTCAACCTTTTTGTGTCTTGTACCGTCCTCGTACATTTTTGATGGTTTCTTTTCATGTTGGGTTCTCCGAGTGGCATTCACTTAGGAATAACAGAAGGCTTTGCAGAATTTTCTAAATAATGTACGACTTTCAAGTCTACAACAAAAAAGACTGGCCGCTGCAAAGCTAAATGCTCCCGAGATAATCATATCTCTTTCTGCAACAAACACTCTCTCAACGTTTGTTGCGTTGCGTGTTGCGTTTTGTCTGAGAAAATGATGCCATACACAAGGCAATGTTGCAACCAATTGTAGAGCGTATCATGGGGGAAGGCGATGAGCGGAAACAACGGCTTTGTAAAATACATAGAAAAATACGGGAATGAAGATGAAGCCCGAAAATTGTTCCAAAACGTTAAAAGCAAAGGTAATATAACAGATGTTCGTATAAACGCAAAGTGCGTATTTATGGAAAGAGTATTTCTATAAGTTACTAGTTCCGGATGGCAGCACAAGCATCAAGACAGATGACCTGCCGCTGGAGCTATTTAAGACCGATAGTGCTAAGCTAATAATGGGTATACATCAGCTTCTAAACGGTTCTGACGAATTTGGTTTGTAAAAGATTAAAGCCTATTCTATCTGACCATATGGATGTGGCTTTAGACCACAACAAATTCTGGAGAAAGGTAAAGAAAATCAGGGCGTAAACGCAATTTCGAAATCCCGATTCAAGAAAAATATGCTTGAAGTTGTGGCTGAGTTTGATACCAATGCGATTTTTAAGCATCTGTATAGGATGACCCTGACCGACACGAATTCTTCGGTTAAGGCGGGCACAAATCTTGCTGAGCAATTTTACGGCGGCTTAAGTTGCCACTTCTTCAACATACTTTTCGAAATGTATGTAAGGAAAGCTACAGCAGACACAACTGGCACCGCTTTTATCAAAAGCCGTATATTATTGTGTACAGTAATGATATATACATTATAGACGTGCGAAAAGTTACTGCAGCCTTATCAAGCATTATTAGTAAAAATGTTTCCGGTGGCAAACGAAAGCAAAACAAATTTGTTTGTTTCGACGAACAAAGAGCAACTATACAACTATAAATTTGGAGTGCTAGATTATTACGCTTACTTCAGCTCCAACGTAAATAAAACTAATGATATCTGCAAGAGGATTATGAGAAGAGTATTGCAGATGCATCCATGGGTTCAGCAAAAAATTGAACCAAAGACAACCCTGTCTGAAACTATCTGCGTTCTTTGGTTCTTCTCTATTTGGTCATTAACGCCAGATTCTAGTATACAGCTGACAACATTGGTTCACATTTTCCAAAAAAAAAAAAAATCGGGAAGATCTGTTATGTTATTCATTTAACAAAGTTGCAAATCTTTGACGATTAAATCAAATTCTGAGTCAATTTATTCATGTTTAGTTTAAAAATACATGATTTTGATTTTATGATTCTTTTATATAAATATATGAAATACCAAAAACTCATTGTACATAAGTTTGTTAAAATGTTCTTTTAATTTTATTTTGATTTCAGCGAAATGTAGAAAAATCTCAGAAGAATGAATGCTTTCGAAATAAGAAGACTTAGACAACAACTCAAGCTTAAATGTGGCGAAACCTTCGTAAGAATTATTAAACAATTGAATTGAATGCAACATGTCAAACAGATGGAGAAAATGCTCTGGTTCGAAAGAACTTTCGAAATGACAGCAAATGCAATAGATTTGATCAGAGGTTCTAGTGGCAGAATTAAACCCTAAAGAGAGTAAATCACAATATTCTCAATATACTACAACTATATTCTCTAAAAAAAGGAGAAGAAACGGAAGGGGAAACTTCAAAATTTATGGTAAATTTCAATAATTTTTATTAAAAGTAAACATACAATAATACGTAATGTACATTCTATCAAAAAAAGCACCGGAAATTGATGAATAAATCACAAAACATTTACTATTCTTCCAACTATGCCCTTTCTAAAATATTACACTTAAGTCAACGAATAATTCAGTCATCCAACGCATTTTCCCGAAAAGACTTCAGTTTTTACAGCGAATTCTGTTTCATGCCTCGAAATCTTATTTTGTACTTTGAGAAGACAAAGTAGGTAACCGAAACTATATCAAGCTAATATGTTTGTTTTTGCCAAAAATTCGTTCACGCGGCATAGTGCATGTTGAAAAATCTATGCTTTTCTTGTCAAGAACGGTAGCCGATTTCGATGAATTTGTTCTCCCAAACGCCGCATAACGTCCAGATAGTATTCTTTTTACCATCTGACTTTCTGACAATAATTTCGAGTGCACAACAGCGTGGTGATCATCAAAAAATGCCAATATTGCCTTGACTTTTGGAAGATGTTATCCTGAAACCTATCGACTGTTATAATGCGTTTTATCAATATGTTGTCGATTGGGACTTTGAAGAAAATACCGTTCTTTCGAAATTAGTCGACCGGCGACGCGTTTCTTGAGGCACCGAAGTTCAAATGGTGACTCAGACCTAAATGGCAATTTTCAGTTACCATTTCCTTTACTTTATCGATGTTAACTTCAGTTGAAGCCTTTGATGGAAGCAAATCTTCCACAATATGTCGACCGTATGTAAGTGCATTTTCTAATGCGAAAGCAGTTTGTGCCATGAAAATCTCAAAACATTTCTTATCGGGAAGTGTCTCAAATTAATTTAAAATTATTTTACAATAATTCAAGATAAAGCCAGGCGCTTAGCTCAACAATTCCGAACATAGTCAGCCAATAATGGTATAGAGTTTTATTGCATAAATCAATTTAACCAGATATTCATTTGTAGTAATATCTAATTCTACAAATTATAGTGGATGCTCATAATTTAGTGCAATCCCGAGTGAAATGCTGATCCCTATGACTCATTTTAGCATTAAAAGGAAAACTTAAAATGCTCCACAAAAAAAGCCACAATAATCACACACTAAAATTATTTCGAACCGAAAATGATAAAATGTTTATTATGACTAAAATCTTCATTGATATACTCGTACATCAGATTATAGAGCTTTAATATACTGCTGCATAAGACTCGAAGATGATTTCTAGTATAACGCAATAAATGGATGATAGGTGGCAAGCCAATTGTTTGAACCAACCGTTTACTTTCTTGCACAGCTATTGACCGCAGTTAGTGGATAATTCAAAATTCATTGATCTTCTGCGATTTTTTTCGAGTAGCCACAAAATTTAGAAAGATTCATGAAATTCACTGTGGATGACTTTTTTAGCATTGCTGTGGAACTGATTCATTCACTTAAAGACTATGCTATACAGTAAGACGGACAGGACTAGTGTCCACTACATAAGGATTTTGGTCCTCTGGGAGAGGGTTGTGTCATTAATTCATTTACTAATCCCATTGTAGCATCTGCTTGCAAATAATGCTCTTCTCCTAAGTTCGAGGTTGGCATCATATTATTGACAATGAATCCGAAGTAAATAAAATCATCCACTACGACAAACTTACAGTTGTCAGTGTTTGCGCAGCTTTCCAAACAATTAGGCTCTCTGTTCGTCGAAAAGTAACTTGCAGCCAGAATCTTTCTCAATATTTGAGAAGGTTGCAGTAACATATATATTGCTGCAATAATGTTCATATCATCAGCGTAGGTAAGCAACATATGGCTTAAGTGAAAACGGTACCCATATTGTTAATTACAATTTTCCTATAATCACCTCCAAAAGCAGATTTATGAAGTCACACGATAGACTGCCAAGCAATCTAGTGTAAAATGGCTGTGTAAAATCTTTATGTGTCTTAACTGAAGACTTCGTGTCGGTTACTGACATCCTACAATGTCGAAGGCAGGTTTATAGTTGACGATAGGGAGATCTATTTTTCTCGGGTTCTTGTGTAGTGAAGTAATTGTAAGTTTGTCATATATAACGCCGCACTGATACGGTTCAAACATATCAGATGGAACAGACTTTAGAAGAGCATATTTCACAATCGACAGAACCCTATAAGCTAAGGATAAAAAGCTGATACCTTTATGAACACAGAAAATAATACAAATGAATTCCAATTATGAGGCATGAACCAAATGGTGTTTCGGAGCTGCTGCATGTTCATCATGAGCTCATTGTCTCCGGCCGCCAGCGTCAGCATAACAACTATCTTTCTCATTCATAAGCAGTGATATCTTCATTATAATTTAATTTGAATTCGGTGGACAATCTGTGCCACAGCCGGTGGGTAGGCGGGTGTTTCCTAGGATGCTTTATACCGCTTACCCCTAAAACGCAGTCCTCTCTACCCGATCCTGTAATTAAGCAGGCAAAGGGTAGGATGCTTGCGTACAAAAACAAAGTAGTGTGGCCTTGTGGCAGGCGCCCTAGGAAAAGGTGGATTATGTCTTGGGATTCACCTATAATATGATATCAAACTGATCTTGGAACTCGTTTTTCGAAAGCCAAGTAAAGGGGAGAGTCATAGTCAAACAAGACACATCCTGGCAACAGGTGCGGAGATAGGGAAGCCATCGGGAGGTATCAGAAGATTTATCTTTTCCGTAAATATAGTTGTATGACTAGAGAGATCTGGTTAATGAACTATGATAGGAGCATGATGTGCTTTGCTATGTTGATATTCTCTCCTCGGACATTGAAAATCTATGCCGTAGATTATGGATTACCAGTTCCATGCGAGGTATGATAAAGCAAAACTGGAGTAGCTTGTCTGCGAAACCCAGACCAGAGGTTTCTTCTCTTCTGGTAGCACGGGTGACCAGGGGCCCAAGGAACACTGTTCCTTCCTGGTCAATGGTGTTGGACCCCTAGTGAGAGCATCGTGCTGGCTGTGGTTGCCCGAACAAGTGTTTTCAGTGCTTTTGCGTTGCTTCATGTCGCGTTGGTGAAGGAAGGTATTAGCTTGGAAAACACGTTTCATGTCTATCCGAGGTCTTCCTAGATACCTCAACTCCTACCCGGGAGGTAGCTCACTTCATACCAAGTGGCTACAAAGGTACTTTGGCCGAGTGAGGGAGTGGGACCTGAGGAAGCTATTCCAAGGGACCTACTTCCAATCTCTGGTAGTTTGGCTAATCCTTCGGGATTAGTTAGAGTACCCCAAAGGGGCGCTTGCTGTCGCTAGAAGAAAGAAAGAACACATAACCAAGAAAGAAAAGTAAATGATTGAAAACAGCACCTGTGTGGTGGCACACCATGGGTAAGGCTTTCACAGCGAGACTCATGTAAAACCTTCATATCAGTTGTACCATAGCCAATATTTGGCATGATTTCTTCAATTTCCTGCTAATAGAATCTGGAAACTGGTTCCACTAACTACTAAGTTTTTTTTTCGCGAAGAAAGTAACTACCCTATACCCATTACGCAGACTGAGTTGTTTCTTAATATATCTAAATCTTTTACCCCCTACACGTTCACATTCGAATTTATACTTTCCCGTGTTGTAACTGTAGTAGTCTAACATTGTTTAACATATTTTCGATAGATCCGAGATGAATGAATTGGTCTCTCATACATAAGTTATAGTAGTTTGACTTCACGTATTGTCCTACGTGAAATCCTTTGTTGAGGGGCCTGTAACTTAACCCCGTCCTCCTTCTTCTTAATATTTGCGAAGACAGCAGTTTTCCCGATTATCAGCTCTATCTGACTGGGCGTTATTAATGCGGCTTCAGAGCCGTTAAAATTACAACTGACCAGGTAGGCATTTACTCAATAGTTAAATCCTGAAAAAAATTCAGCAAAGAAAAATTGTTATGCGTTATCACTTCGTCGACCAAAAATATGCCTAACAAATGTTTTGGATAAAGGCCAAGTTAGGTTTTGCTGAGAAACGTATGCATCTTTGTAGATTGGCACTGACTGGCGGGAGGTCTTAGTGAACCATTTTACACCAAGAGAGGCATAAGAAAGGGCCACAGTCTATCGTACGACTTCTTCCACATATTTTACATTTTACAACATTGGTGGAAAACTGCGAGGTTTTACCGCGGCCTTCTCCAACACTGAGAAGAAATCAACAAAAATTGTTCTGTCGGTAAGCGAGGTTTACATCATCTCAAATTATTCCAAAAAGCAACTTCGTTCTGTATAACAGCGATTGCTTCTCTAATAACCAAATTTCCCTATAATCTAAACAGGTGGTTGGTTAGTCAATATTGAATATTTTGATTTCCGACATAAAAGTTCTCCTAAGCTTAGTTATGAATTGGCAAGTTTTCAGAGTTAAGTAATGATGCAAATAACTCTTACGGATTTACTATTTTCTTCCTGTCTCTGTCTATCTCGCTCTATCTCTTCATCAAAAGTCTAGTAAAGGCGAAAATCTAAAAGTTTTACATCAAACTCACAATTTCATTGTTGTCAAAAATTTAAATTCTAAACCATTTATATTAGTTGCGTATTTACTTATATTATGAATTTAGCTGATTATAGTAGGATATATCTAATCTTTGTATACCTCTGTATATAATTTCTCTTTCCCATCACAGATTGGATGGATTGATGAGCACCTTAGGCAATGAGATAGATTTAAATGCTGCTCTTTCGAAGTCTACACATCGTAGTTTGAAATAAATTCCAATTGAAAGTTAAGCTAACATTCTGAAATAGTCACAGCTTGTTACACTTTCGTCAGAATCCACCAGCGGAATGCCATCGTCGCCGTTTATCCCCCATTACCACTAACCATCATATGAGGGTTACTCGACAAACTGCATCCACTTTGGCGCAATGTGTTTCTGACAATCGGATGGCGCTTAATCCTATGTATCTGTTTCCGCAGAGCAGTTTAAACTCCGAAGAATTGAAGCCACAACTAAGCTATATTGGGCTAATCGCTATAGCCATACTAAGCAACAAAGAAGCTAAGCTGGTACTGTCTGACATCTATCAATTCATTTTGATTAACTACCCATATTTTCGCAATCGTGGACCGGGCTGGCGAAACTCTGTTCGCCACAATTTGTCTTTAAATGATTGTTTTATCAAATGTGGTCGTAGTGTTAATGGCAAAGGACACTATTGGACCATACATCCAGCCAATATGGAAGACTTTCGCAACGGCGACTTCCGAAGGCGCCGAGCTCAGCAAAGGGTACGAAAGCACATGGGTTTCACCACTGACTGTGACAGTTTGGATTTCGACATGGATTTGGCTACGCTTCAACAGAAATCGGCCATGCAACAGTCCAGTCCCAAGGTGGCCCATAAGCCCGCTGTTCAAGCTTGTGGGTTGCGCCTAGCGTTTTGCCATTACACCCAGCCGCGTTATCTGTTCAACAACCTAAAAACCGCTTACAACATGGGACACTTTCTCACGGCATGCGATCAGAAGAGTTCCATACAAAGACACACGATTGTAACGGCTCTGTCGCAAAGCGAAATGTCAAATAATCTGAAACTGCTCAATGCTAACAACTGCAACTGTTTGCTACAGCCTATAGAAAACTCACTTAAGTCGGTGTTGAAGCAACAGGAAAGTGAAAATAATGATATTGGCAACACGATACCATCCTTGTTGCAAACGTTGCAGAAGCAGCAAGAACAAGCGGCAGGAGCTCATAAATCGTCATCGCCATATACGTTACCAACCACAGCTAATCTGATGCGTGGGCGTAAGAGGAAATTCGATGTGGCATCATTGTTGGCGCCGGAATGCTCGCAAGATAGCACGGTAGCAAACGAACAGAGAACATTGGAAATTACCTTGAATTATACTAACATAAATTCATCAAATAGTTTTGATATGGAAGACAATGACATTGATATCCTGGATGATAAAGACGATGCCGAGCCTCTCGAAGAGAGTGGCGATGTGGTATTTAACAGCTACTCACAGCGTGGCATACCTTTATACAAGTCCAGCATTATTAAACATTCGGTGCCATTTAGTTCGTACGATTTAACAACATCCTTTCAATACATCAATGGAAATATGGCTTTATCGCCCACAGCTTTGCGTTTACCCGCCAATGCAGGCCACATTCATAAATTCTCAAAACTCTAAACGTAGAGCTCCAAGAAGGGGGAGAGACGGATAAGCGTATAAATATTCAAATCAAATCGTTAATATGGAATAAAGACTGCCCTTACTACATAATACCAAAAAAAAAAAAACAAAGACATTTTGGAAAGGATGGATGTATATAAAACAATTTAATTTAATAATTTATATAATTTAGTATTAGCGGACCATGTACTAAGTAGTTTGCCAATATTTAAAGCTAAATATCGATGTTGTAAGTTCTAATTTGAATTCAAACCGTATTAAAAAATTTATTTTATGGTCCTTAATATAGTAATATAAAAGAAACGATTAGTGTTTGTCATGAGACCCTATAATAACCAGATATCATACATACATATAATATATATATATATATATATAAAGTTCCCCCAAGCCCCCCAAACTTGCGAAATGTTAGTTTGCCATGATATGACATATGTACGTTTACCAACGACTTCCAATATGTGTGGTTCATACAATTAGAAAACAATATTCTTATCTACATGTAATAATATATTAAAAGTTTTGAAGTTAGACAACAAAAATCCTTCGGGATTTTCATTTAAATTCTTAAATACTCCAGTCATGCCAGTAATCATCGAATATTTACAAAAATTCATATAAACTGCTTGACTTGTATTATAAATTTTTTAATGAATTATTTAAGAGTTTAAATGAAAATTCATAATTCGTTTTACTTTTTAAAGGGTGGGTTGCACTACAGCAGTGTAAGCGTTCCAAGGTGGAAAATATCATTCACTTTAAGTGAAAATAATAATTCAATCATATTACTTTACTGACGTAGGTGGCGACTAGAATATAAACGGTGTCCCAACAAGAAGGCAAGATTTAAATTTGGCGTCATTCGAAGTGTCATTGTTTGACATTTGAACAATTGTTATTGTTTGCTAGTAGAAGGTGCGAGGTTAGTAAAAATGGAGCGCTACACGAATGAACAACGGATTCTCATTGTGAATTTGTTTTACCAAAATGGTGAAAGTTTTGCGACTACAGTTCGCAAATTGCGATCAATTTGGGGTCACAATAATGCTCCAAAAGAGTCAACTGTAAAGAGATTAATGGATAAATTTGCCAAAACTGGGTCTGTTAGTGATGTAAAGACAACAACGCGCCTTCGACCAGGTCGATCGACCGAAAATGTCGCAGCTGTACGTGATGATGTCGCTCAAACTCCATCCACCTCAATTCGACACCGAGCTCAGCAAATTGGTGTCTCCAGATCCACTATACAGCGAATTTTGACGAAAGATTTGCATCTTAATGAACACAAAGTTCAATTGACTCAGGAACTGCAGCCAGCTGACCACGGACAGCTAAGGGAGTTCATTAATTGGGTATTGGAGAGACAACATGAAAATGCTGATTTTGCCGATAAAATCATTTTCAGTAACAAGGCCCATTTCCATCTTGATGGCTTCATCAATAGGCAGAATTGTCGCATTTGGGGTGAGGAAAATCCTCGAGTTATTCACGAGAAGCAAATGCATCCTCAACGTGTAACTGTGTGGTGTGGATTTTGGGCTGGAGGAATCATTGGACCTTTCTTTATGAAAATGAGGCATGTCAAGCGCAAACAGTCACTGGTGCTCGGTATCGTGAAATGATAACCAGACGGCGCCACATGTCATACAGCCAGAGAAACAGTTCAATTGCTGCATCAGTCATTTCCCGGTCGTGTTATTTCGCAGCATTTATGCAAAAAAGTCATTGAAAAATTCGTTATAAAATCGCGTGTGTGCCAGCAAAGTCGCGGCGGCCATCTGCTCGATGTGTTGTTCCACACATAACCTCATTTTGTCCACTTTACGATATAATAAAGCTTCACTTTTTTTTTTTTTTAATATCTGTGTTTTATTTATAATTTAAATCCTGCGTTCCTGTTGGGACACCCTTTACCTTTATCCGAAGGAATGACGATATGTCCTTACAAGGAAATATGACTTAAGTGGAATTACGACAAAGTCGAGTTTATTCATTATTGTTGTACTCATTTTGACGCATATTTACGTCCCCTTTTCAAAATTCAATGTAGTTCACATCGTAATATGTAATATATTTAAATATTGATGAAAGTAAATATTGATGTAAGTATGAACTTGTTTATTACTATTATTGTTAGTGTCATCTAAGTACAGCTTCAAAATTCCATATATTTCGACACGCTTAATATCTCATAACGATCAAATCCGAGTTAAGTTATTTTTCAGTATATGCACAGATATCATTTGATATGGATACCATTTCTATACGAAAAGTATCAATGAATACACTTTCCTATGCGAAAGGTGTCAATGAAGACACTTTTCTATACGAAAAGTGGCAATGAAGAAGCTTTTTTAAACGAAAAGTGTCAATGAAGACACTTTTCTGAAAGAAAATTGTCAATGAAGACACTTTTCTAAAGGAAAGGTGTCAATGCAAACACTTTTCTATACGAAATCGAAATTGACCGATTTACCAAAGTTTAATATTTCCAATGTAATCCCTAATTCATGAACGACAGTAACTTAAATGTTTGTTAACTGCATCGCGTTACAACGCTTGGTAGAATTTATGTAGGCACGCCCTGCAAAATAGCGTAGCTTAACTCACATATTCGATATAATTTAGTCCTAACTTACTTTTGCGAATGGAAATGGACGGCATTGCCGCGTCCCTTAGACTACTACACACATAAATTGGCCGATATTGCGAAAATTAAGGGTCTCTTTACAATTTCTAAACGGATACCCTCAAAAAGCCATAATTTTGTTTGTTTTATTATGCTTTAATATGACAAGAACCAGTTGTGGCAGTTTGCCACATCCATCCTGTTACCGCTTATACTTTTACATTATCATTTGATACTCGTATATGTAGGTGTATGTAAGTCAGTTTAGCTGACTGAAATTTCTACACTAATCTTTATATGGGTTGGTAACTTTATTCAAT
Organism: Philornis downsi; assembly: GCA_019455685.1. Lineage (NCBI taxonomy): Eukaryota > Metazoa > Arthropoda > Insecta > Diptera > Muscidae > Philornis > Philornis downsi. The sequence continues at coordinate 1,167,906 of JAHXMU010000231.1, forward strand.
TTTGAACTCTACTGTTATAATACTAACTATTGTAATTGTACTCACGCTGCAATATGGGGCCCTACTCTCACACATACAGACGCTTTGGATTGCAAAGTGGTTGTGCAACGCTAGGTTGTTGGCATCGATGTCGTTCCGTCGCGCTCTATTCGTCGAAGCTCCACACCAAACGTTTTGGGGACAGCGTCAGCAGTGGTCGCAAACTTTAAATACCTGGCGAATAAACAACGACGAGTTTAGTTTGCTCTGAGTGGCCGATCCACAAAGTAATAACACGAGAAACAAGTGAGTGAGTTGATGAATGACTAGTTTGTGTCAACATTTTCCTTTGGGGCTGTGTTTATTGTTTATGCTGTAAACAGCTGATTTTGATGCGAGTGCACGTCCAACGAATTATCACATAAATAAAAACGGAACCCAAATGTCGATATTTTGGTAAAACTGTTAGTTGAAAGAGAATAATCTGTGATATTTATTTGGCTGCCAACATAAATTGAAAGTTCCAAAGCTAAATTAATTTAATAACGAAAGAACAATTATTGATTGTAGGCTGTGCTAAAAGAGAAAGAAATATGAGTGCTTGGGAGAATAACGAAGAAATTAAATTATTTCGCGAATATTTGCGTATACCCAGCGTCCATCCAGATATCGATTATGGTAAGTTTGACAAATTGGAATGAAATAAATACTTATGTATGTATACCTATATATGTATGTATGTATGTTATGAAATCTTCGACACAATGGGACAGATTAATTGAAAATGCAATAACATTTTAACAAATTTGATGCGATAGCAATTAATTGATTTTTGGAAAAATTTGCTTTATAATCACGTTATCAGTAGTTTGTAAGAAGCTAATATTTTTATGAAATTAATATATTTCTGTTTGCTTTATATTTATAATTAACATTATTCAACATTATTCATTACCCCAGTTTGAGCGAAACGCTCTAATGCTCCTTCAAGACAAGAGTTTTCAAAATCATCAAATCGTTTTCAAAAACTCTTTAGGCGTCCACAGTTGTGGAAAATATTTTTTATTTATTTGTTTCCAAAGAACGATGCGATGGAAAATGAAAAAAAAATCAAGTCAATCAGTTTGTTTTAACTAATGTTAATGTGAATAAACAAGTATATTTGGCTTTCTAATTTCCTCGTTGCTTGATTGAATTTGGTCTCTTTTTTGTTTCTGTCACTTGTTTTTGTTACATTTGACAGACGGGGTTGTTGCAACACTGTTCACTTTTGTTATCTGTATAATTCAGTTATTGCGAACAAACTTCCCAGAGTTGCATTTTAAAAAACGCTCCTCAAAACCGTTTTTAAAATAGCAATGTTAAGGAAAACGAAATTTTTAAAAATAGGAAAACTTGCTATATATACATATATATATACATAGCAAAAAATCGGTGGTTTCTCCATAATTTATAAGTGGAGAATTTTTGCACATTTTGCGTCACCCCCCATATTTTTGCATCAACGTTGGATGAAAATATATACAAGTCATTTTATGTACTCGTTTCAATCGAAATGGGTATTTTTTCTATTTTTCGACAACCATGATGTCCTCAAATTGGCCCATCCTTTGAAAACTTGAAAAGAAAAACATAATTTAGAATTGCTTTTTTCATGTCAGTCAGCTACATTCATATGCTCGTATTGCATCTATGTAGAAATTGAATAAAAAATTGAGAAATAAATTGTAAAATTTCTGAAAAATTCCCATTTTTCTACATGCAGGTTCACCAATTTTAAGCAATTTTGAACACAAGTCGCCTATAGCTATTAGATATTTTGTTCATAATTGTAACCTTCTATTCCAAATGTCTAAAATAGAACGGCTCAATGTGGGACGTTCTCTTAAAAAATGTATGAGTTTGGAAGACTCTTCGCAGTATCCATTAACTGCCACAACATATTGACTTTATTTAATAAATAGCTGTCAGAATTGTTGAAAAAACAAAGCTGCATGCTCTTATATTGGAAAGTTTTTCTCCTTTTGATCCGATTTGGCCTACTTGTGACACCTGTATTCTGTAGCATAAAAGACGACTCATCGCAATATAAGGAGGCGTGTTTATGTAAAACTTCAGCTTTCTCCCTCAAGCGGTGCCGTCTCTATCGAAAACACGATTGAGATACGTGGAGTATTTCTAGTTTTTGGAAATTAAATGGAATGATAATCTCTACACTATGCTGGTGGATATTACAAAAAATTACAAAATTAGTGGCCTTCTATGGCAAGATGGTTAATACGAACGATTACCTTCCACAGAGCAGATGTTTCTAAACTCCGATAAATCCATTTAGATTGCTTTGGGAGACGGTGGTCTGGATTAACCTATGCTACACTTGCTTTGTGAAAGCTTCTTAGACTGAATTTCACATATTTCATTAATCAATTAGCGCATTGAGTTTACTCCATCCGGGTATCTGCTGTGTTTGAAACAAATTATCTATTTCCCTTTAAGTGAAAAATAATAATAATAAACACTTCTATAGAACTCTCTTCTATCCCCTATCTAATATCTCCTAACAGCTGATAGCAATTTCATAATCAGCTGACCCTTCGGCAAACTCTCATAAATAGACTAATAATAGCACGATACCATGCTAATAAACAATTTACCTACATTAATAAATGAACACAATTCTTTTTCATGGCCATGACAACATCTTTAACGAAATATCAAAACGGAGAATATTCTCTAGTCATTTGTTTTATAATCAAACCACTGCCTTTGCCTGGCCCAAGAACTTCCTTGACCTTTGGCATGCTAAGGCACAACAATATCCTCCTTATACCCACCCTTAGTGATTCTGGCGCATTGACATGACAGCACCACCGTGCACAAGTGAATGTTCCTTTGAGATGGAAAAAAAAAACACACCACGCTAATGGAACAAAAATCAATATGACCTTAAAGATTTTTGTTTTCATACACACATGTCTGTACATATATTATATTTGACATACAAAAGCCTCGCAATATTGCACGCTTTTTAAAATAGGCAGCTTAAAATTTCAATTCTGGTCAAAGGATACGATTGTACAGTATAGAGAGAGAGAGAGAGAAGTAGTAAAGTAATTTCGTGGGAAAATGTGTCTAGGATACATCTTGAATTGGGCATTGATAATATGCGCCAAAACTGAATATTTTTTGGTTAGATTTGATTTCATTGGGAAAGAATCTGGGCATGCTCTATATTCTAAGCTCAGGATTTGAGAAATAGAGCCCATTCTAGAGCACATATATCCATGACTGATTTTATCAACAACCGATCAACCGATTACAATGCGTTATAACAAAAAAAGTGTCCGGAAAACGTAAAATATTTATTATTCTTTTATTGCATCGCCTTCAAAATGAATCCCTTCCAAAATAATAATACATTTATGCCAAAGAATAATCAGATCATCAAATCATGATTTTTCGAACTGATTTTCCGGAAAAGATTTCAGTTCTCGCCGTTTTATGTCCTTTATCGATTGCAAACGTCGAAGTGTTAGCTTGAGTTTGTGAAAGAAAATAAATGCGGCCGAAGTCGTATCAGTAAATACAGTGGCTATCAAAAAATATTTGTTGAATTTTTGGCTGGAAATCTGTTCATAATGGTGGCGTTGTGGTGTGCTTTTTTATCGCATTGCAAAGTTTCCTTTCCACACATCTAGCCTTTTTCGAGGAATTTGGTCGCTACATAACTTCCAGATAATATTCTTTATTTCCAATTTAACTTTATAGCAACAATTTCAAGACCAAAAAAATTGGTCAACATTACCTTGACATTTGATCGACTTTTTCGATTTCGGCTCAATTGGAAGGCGTCATTCAGATGCTCGTCACCTGTTAAAGTGAATGAATGACTGAAATTAACTCTCCAGCATATTTTCAGCAACAATTGAGTTTTTGAAGATAATGCAAGTCTTTTGAAACTTGCCGAGTAGCGTTTCACACCCAAATGGTACGAATTGGCGTATGAAACTTCAGCAGCTATCTCTCTCAAACTTAAATGAAAATTTTCAGTCTTCTTCACTTTATCGATATTAACTTCTGCTGATAACGTTAATTGGCCACCACAGCAGAACAATTCCTCCACCACATCTCGACCAATTTTTAATGCGCTGTTTTTGTGTGTGTTTTTGGTAAAGTCGAGTATTTTATAACACTTTCAGCGATAACGCGTACAAAATTCCATTTGCAATGCAAAATGTGAGACAAATGCTTTGTTCGAAATTTGCATCCCTTTTAAAAATCACAAAATGCTGACAAAGTCGAACACTGTAATCTGTAACTAAATAACAGATCGCGCACAAACTCTGCGTTAGCGTAGAGGGCACAACTATTCTTAACGACAAAAAGAATTTTCAGAATTTCGGTTTTTAAAATAATCCATTCTGCGTACTTTTTTGACAGAATGTAAGCCTCTCATGTAAGGGAATCCCAAATATTTCGATCTTCTAAAGTTTGTGCCACAAATTTAAACATTGATAATAATTTGAATATATTTTATATTTAAAGCCAGGGCTTTGAGAAAAAGAGTCATTCTAGAGCATATGTATACACTTCCTTATTGAAAAAATATTATAAAAGATTTTTCTCGCTGTACGCTGATATTTCCCCACCAAAATATCACTGAAATCTTTCTATTTTTATATACTTTTTTAGACGACGAGACCAACTATAAGTTGGCCATGTAAGTGATTCCCAATATTCCGATCTTCTACTGTTTTTTTGTCAATCTGAAACATTGGCCATAGTGTTAAGAAACTCTCTACTTCTAAGCTAAAGCTTTTTAAAATATGAACTATTCTGTAGCTCATTTTCTTGATGCAAAATAAAGTTCTTTTTTTTCAGCAAATACAGATTTTTTCCCTGCCAAAATGTTACTGAAATCTTTCTAATCTAACACACTTTTTTATTCCGATTTTCTAATTTTTGTTTGTCAATCTTTTGGAACTTTAGAAAAAGCTTTGACAAATTTTGTAATATAAGCTTAAGCTTTTAGAAATATCGGCTATTAGCGCATGCAAAATAAATTTTTTCTCATCAAACGTTGAATTTAAAAATAACTCACCGCATGCATGGACAAGAATTTAAATTGCGCCAGTATTCTGTTTTCCCTCTACAAATTTCCTCGTTCTTACAACGAAGCTGTGGTCGTCCCCTTTTGCATCGCCATCGAGTTCATTGATGTATCATTTTTATGCTGAAGCGCTTGGATACATCTGAATAACATAACCCAATCAACGCAACCGCTGCATTTTGGAACGCTTAGTCGCGTCGACGTCGATGTATAGCTTGATATTCTCTGTTATTGACGATCGTAGTATTTTACTTTGCAAGGTACCCGGAAACGAAATTTACGTGTATCAAAGTCACGATTGTACTCTATACAACAAGATAGGTATGACTACTATCTGACAAAATTGTAGTTTCGTTAGTCAAGAGAGGACATGTTTTAATGAAACACTTATTAAGCTAACAGTAGGAACTGTTTGCAAGCAATACTCTTCTTTTAACTTTCACTATGAAATCGTGTATTTTCTCAATTGCTGCACCGAGATACATAAAATCATCCACCACTCCAAAGTTACAGTTCTCAATGTTCAAGCAACATGCCCAACTTGTAGGCCTTATTTTTCGTTGCCGCCAGTCTCATTTTTGCTGACTTCTTCTTAATGCTTGGGAAGACTGCAGTAATATGTATAATTTTTCGGCCATCGATATCTATGTCATCATTGCATCCAAGTAACGTACGGCTTTTATTAAAGACAGTGCTTGTAGTGTTTTCTGCAGTTTTCCTCATAGTCATCTCCAAGAGTATGTCAGAGATGTCGCACGACAGACCATAGCGCTCACTAAAGCTTTACTTGGTGTTAAATGCTCACTAAAATTTTTGTCTGTCTTTACTAAAGACTTTCTATCGGACGATGTTATTCTACAAAGACTAAAAGATACTAAACTCGGCAATAGCTTCACCCACTTTGTATCATATCGAAGTAAAGAAGATGGCTTCGTAGAAATGGTGGTATGTATCAATCTCTTTTTCTTAGGACTTCTGTAGAATTTCTGATAGTGTGAATATTTGGTCAGCTGTGGATTTAACAAGTCTAAAGCCGCATTGATAAAATCCAATTAGGTCGACAGAAAGGCTTTAGCCTTTTTCGTAACTCTCTCGACATAAATTTATAAGCAATGGGTAAAATAATGATACCACTGTAATTCGTACCCACAATTCGTACCACGCTTTTTGAAAATATGACATAATTCTCTTAGATTCCAATCATCATCATCAGATTCCAAGATAATGCTTGCGTATTATGAGGCCATCACCACCAGCCCTAAAACTTAGCTTTGCCGCCAGATTATCAGCACCTGGAGCTTTGTTGCTCTTAAGCCGTGATACTGCTACATTCACCTCACTTTGGCTCAGTAGTAGACAGTCTGTTGGTTATAATTGACGTGATTTCCTCTTGGGGAAGTATTCTTCCCACAATTGCACCAAAGTTATTATAGCAGGGAATCAGTTCTGTAATATACGCTTAACGTTTTCGCTTTTGGTAAAATTAGCAGCCTTTACCTCTATCCCTGTGCCGTTCTACATATATGCTCGCTCTCCCACCTTTTTCACAACAGTTTCTTCCTCTTGAAAATGTGATCTGTCTCTATTTTCTGCCACATCCCCCATCTTATCAACAATAATAGAATAATAAAAGAAGTCTCCCTGCAGCTGTTTTAATTTCAAATTTAAAATCCTCTGAGTGGTAAAGTGACCTAATATCAAATTTGAGTATCTGGAGAAACTGATTGGATTACATTAGATACTTGGTTTACATGGACGTTAGTGCTATATTTCTTGTTATCTGACAAAATTTGGACGATTTTTTGATCTTCACTTATCTTCCAATACTTGTTAATACCCTCAGTTTTAGATTTATAATATTTTTCCCATTTGGAGAGAAGATTCAGCGGTTATACGTCTATTTCAAGAAAGTTTTTTCCCCTTAACGCACCAGATCTGGTCTGGAATCATCTTTCGGACAAAACTTGTGGAACACTTAAGGTGCGCCATTATTTTTCATTTTTTAATTATTTCCTATTCTTAAGCTTTGCTGTAAACGGTCCAATTCTCGCGTTTTTTCTGTACAAACATTGTTCATTTTATGTGATCTGAAAGAAACAAATTAAGCCCTGGCGAGCAACTGTTTTCTGGTTTTAAATTCTTAAACCGTCTTATTTTCATGTTTTTTTTTTTAATCCAAACAGTTCAATACATCCCTTATCCATTTTTTTCAGCACACTTGTGCCGGAAGCCGTGAGCCATGTGGCCACTCCTTTAAAAGCTTCAAAGATTTTAGATTTCATCTGTCAACGCGTTGGCACCAAAGATAATCGCTAGACCATATAAATTTTAAAATGAAGATATAATTTTAAGAGTAAATGAATGCAAATATGTTAACAATCGACACTAATTAGTGGACGAACAAATGAATTTATTGTACGTCAAATTGCTTTTCCGTTTCCGTCAGACGTTTTGAATAAATTTGCAAAGGTTTAGCAGCGGTTCCCATGCAAATTGCGAACGGGAGTGACAAAAGGCCCAGACTTGCTATTAACTCAGCATGATGTAGTAAATACAACACATATTTCCCTTATGAAAAACTTTTACGCAAATCACAAGGTGGTGGCATCGACATCGAGACAAATTGGTGCACAACCGGCAAGACGTTATTGTTTGTTACAAATGTGCGAGCGTCATCTCTATTGTCCTGTCGGAACAATTATATGATACGGTTGATTGCTCTTCCTTGACATTTAGCGGTTGATTGTTGTGAGCGGAAAAAAACTAATAATGGTATAACATTACTATTGATTGACCTTTGACCTAGCCTAAGCTTGCAATGGTTAGATAAATCAAAATCCCTAAGGCAAACTCCCATTCAATACAGTAACATTATAATAAGGATTCTGCATTTGCAATATCCCACCATGTACCCGTTTGTTGGTTGCATTGTTCATTTTGTCATCAGAGATTACGTACGTTCAGTGTAGAAAGAAGATTTTAGGTTATGTTCGTAATCACTTCCGCAACACGTGCCTTTTGTTGTTGCTGGACTTGTATTTACTTTTCAACGACAGAGGGGAGAATTCAACGTTAAATATCCCAGATTATTATTGGCCACAGTAAAATTCTTCAGAAGAGAGTTCACATGTTTAAATACATTGCTAGACATTTTAGATTATATTCGTAAGTTATATTTGTTTGAGATGCAAAATCCATAAGCTTTCTTTCTATAATAATATTCTTTATTTACCGTCAGACCCTCTGGCAAGAATTTCGAGTACACAACAAAGAAAATAGTCTACATTAACTTGACTTTTGATCGACTTCTCGGTCAATCTCGTAAACCCACGTCTCATTACTATGTTACAATACGTTTTATGAATGTGGTGTCGGAGACATTCCAGCATGTCTCCAGTGACTTTTATGCGATTGAGTTGAGGATTTGTCAACCAGCCAAGCGGCAACCGTTTCATACCGAAACAATCGTGTAGAATGATAGGAGTTGATTTGAAAGATACTGAAAGTTCAGCGGCTATCTCTCTCAAACCTAAAAGGCGATTTTTAATCACCATTTCCTTCACACTACTTACATTAACTTTATTTAATGGCGCCAAAACGAGCAAATCTTAATACACTGTACCACTAATATGTATGTGTTTTTGATAAAATCGACTCATCATAGGTCTTCTGTAACATTTCCAGCGATTCGACATACGAAATTCCATTTGCAACACAAAATTTGAGACAGATTCTTTGCTCGATATATGTATTCAATGTAAAAATCGCAAAACACGTTTCAGATGAGCTAGCACTCAAACCAAAGTGAATGGCAAATCGCGCTCCAACTTTTACAAAGTCCTTCAAACAACATTAGAAAATGGCTACATATTTGTGGATGGTTTTCATTTTGAAATTTATTATGCTGTCTTCTTCTTCGTTAAACAGTAATAAGCTAACGGAGGTTCACACCAAGCCAATTTAACTGATAGTGATGTAGAATGTTGGCGATTGTTTTAACTCTTGTACACATATTTGTGATATGTATTAGAAATTTGTTGTTTTTTTTTAAGAATGTCCTTCCAGTCCTAAACGACTCATTGTGGCACTATGGTTACCATCACCTCAAATACTCACCTCAAACAAACTAAATGTCTTTAATGTTTGATAAAACTTTGACATTACGACTGAAAGCACACAGCAGTATTATCTCTGAGACCCTTCCCCCTTCCCCTTCCCCTTCCCATTGAGCCCAGAGAGAGTTCGTTTCTCTACAGCATTGAATGTGAGAAATTGTTTTTTTTTATCCATCCAATCTTACCGATTTATCGGTATTGGTACATCGAAAACTTTTCTTAGCCTCAACAAACCTGTTGGCTTTCTTTCAAGTTAAAACGCTAAATACGGATATTTATCGGATATTCGACTTATATCCTGTCCCACGTCGAATTACTCGAAAAAAGATCAAGACTTATCGATTTAAATCGAAAAATGTCTGTGTTAATTGTCAATGAACACACTTTTCTACACCAAAAGTGTCTAAAAAACGTATTTCTACACTAATAGTGCCAATGAAAAAAGTTTTTCACATTAACTTTTTAACTTATGCATGCGCAAAGTCTATGAACACATTTTTCTTTACGAAGTCGTACGTGCAAGTGGTAATATTATTCTCAGTTATGATGCAGAATTTGAATGGAATCTGCCAGCTATTGTGTTTACAATAATTGGTGGAAAAAATAAAAGTATTGAACAAAGAATTTGTGTCAAAATTTGTAGAGTAAACAAAATTTCGTGTTTTGAGGCATTGAAAATGTTTCAGAAGGCTTATGGTGACTTGGCACTATTGAAACCCTGTATATATGAGTGATACAAACTTTTTCAAGGAGAATCGAGAAGTTCAAAGGCTTGCCTAGCTTTGGACGCCCCCCGACAAATTGGGCCGCAGATAACATCGAAAAAGTGTGCGCAATTGTGTTCGAAAACCGTCACTCACAGCTTCAGAGAAATAACACACGAACTTAACAGGTCTTTCGATTTTGGTAGACAATTTCCATATGAAACTCGTCACGCTAGGATTCGTTCCGAAATTATTTTTTTGGAAAGCGCTTTCGATTAGAGATTTCTTGGTGGTGGGAAGGTCGTGTGATTTCTTCCTCTTCCCAAATCTAAAATTGCGGTTCCAGGGTATCCGTTTTGCGTCTATTGTATTTTAATTGTAGACAACATATATGTTAATAGTATAAGGTTGTAGACAAAACCTGCCAAGTTGATCAAGATCCCTTAGCCACACATTATTTCACATTCACATCGCACCGATTATATAGAGTCCATATGTTGTAAAACACAATGGATTGAACGAGGTCTGTGACACTGATGACAATTGCATTAACTTGAGGCACTGAAAGTTGATGGAACAGCTGGTCTGTATCCAGATTTTCTTCTCTGAAAATACAGGGGTCGGCGACCGAAGTGTTAATAATTAAAAATGCTACAATTTTGTCAATTTTATTTTATTTTATTTTATTTATTTATTTTTTTTTTTTTGTTTAAAAATTTCAGTATATCATAAGAACATGCAAAAATTTTAAAAAATATATTATAGTTCGATGTAGCTACCTTTTGCGCGGATACCAGCATCAGATTTTACAAGGAAGACTTCACACGCTGCACAAAAGTGGCCTGATGGTATTTTGTCCCATTCCCGGCGAAAAGAAATCTTAAAGTCGTTGACCGTTTCATATTTGTTTAGTAGATACTTCGTCCTCCAGAGTGGACCTATTGGAGTTTAAGTCTCTTTTAAAAAATGTTGGGTTTCACGGGTTTTATGGGATTGTGCCGAGTCTTGTTGAAACGTTCAATTGTTTCTACCGAATAGTTTACGTCCTCAAAGTAACAAAGTATTGTTTCAAGTCTTTTCATGGCAGATTTGTTGATTTACCTTCACTTCCTGGTTAATGAAAACGAGTGAAGATGGTTTATAGGAATTAGAGCGGCCCAAAGCACCAATTCACACATTCTAAATTGTCCTTTGAATTGCTGTCTAACAACATACGATCGATTTGTTTGTTTCTATATTTCTGAACCGTAAACATTTTTTCATCAGGAAATAGCCGTAATCATTATTATCATTAAAAATGGCTGGTTGCGATTTTCCAGTCAAATACAAAGCGCTAACGCTGTTACGTTTAAATTGCGTTTTTTAACAGCGACGTTTGTCAAAAAATGGGCGCGCTACCATTGGCCGTTTTGTTGCAACAGCACTATGAAGTTGGTAATGCGTGAGCGTATACCTCTATATATGTTTTTATACTCTCCACCATAGGATAGGGCAAAGGGACATACTAAATTTTTTATTCTGTTTGTAGCAGCTAAATAGAAGTTTATGACAACTAAAATCTAGGAGCTAATAAAACATATATATTCTTAGCCATCATGAAATCTGAGCTGATTTAAGCATATCAATCCGACCACACATCACATGGTAAAAACTAAACTCTTTCAGCTAGCAGCTAGCGAAAATGGTTCGTACTCATTTGCAGTTTATGTTCGAAAATGGAAATATATTCTCTTCAGTATTTTTCTAACGTTTTCGCCATTTAAGCCTTAATTAAAAACAGTCAACCACGGTCATTTAAAAAAAAAAAACGAAAAGAACCAAATCTATTCGCATACTTTTTATTGCCTCGCCCTAATGTGGGTTATCGAATTGCTAAAGCAATTACAACCATTCAAGTGAAAGACGAGCTAATTCGCTATTAGTATTAGTGCAGTTTTAATCGCCACTGCAAGTTTAATTTTATAAAGCAATTTAACCATCTTCCCGACGCTATTAATATTAACATCAAGCATTTCACAACCTTGTGATTTGTTTATGTTGCCATCATGTTTTTGTGGCTAAAAGTTATCAATCAAGTGAGCAAGAAGAAGAGTACAATAAACAGAAAACGAAACAAAAAATTAAACATTCAGAAATAATCTATGGATGCGTCCATGCATTATTAAAAAAAATGTGCAAGTGTTTAACTAAAAAAATACAGTTAACATAGTTCTGTTTGCCAACAAGTTATCGATCATAGCTTAATGGCAGATATAACAGTTCTATTATGGATGAAGATGAAGTGGAAAATTTTGAAATGCCCTCTTATATGAATACAGATATCACAAGTGCGAAAAAATTGGTTCCTCTGGGAAACAGCCCATAAATTCTCTTCAGAAAAAGTTTGAAAATACTGTTCACTTATTCGTAATTCCATATGAAGATACGGTGGCAGATGACAGGTACGGCAAGTGTAACTTTTCAATAGTACCGCCCTAACTGTGGGTGTAATGACATAATCGATATAGTATGCATAAGTAAAAGGCGTTTGTGCGACTCTCCCTTACCTGACGCCGAATCGCAACATTTTCCATGATATTCTGAAACGAAAGTATCGTACCATTGCTGTTCTATTTTGGACATGATTAGTTAAAATTTTACTGCGATTTGTGATTAAGCAAAAAGTTTATTCTATAGGTATATATTACGTATGTAAAGAAACTGATATTGTAACAATCACTTATCTACCGACAATTCTATTAATTATTCGTAATGTTGTCGAGAGCGAATCACGGTTGTACTCGTATATATTGTAATATAGATTTATACGAATGCCATTATTGCGCACTCAAGTATTTCTGATCGTTTTTGCTAAAAAAAACAGGAAAATTCAGAGATTTGAATGCTTGCTTAGCTCAAGCTCAATCAATTTTTTCTTGTTTGCGAAAGTTTGATGTCTTTTTGGTTTAAGTCCTTCCTCTTTAGCATTTATTAGCTATACGAAACTAACGTCTAAATTTTTAAGGCGTATCATAAGCCATTGCATCAAACCTTGGAGACATTTAGTTTGTTCAAAATATATGGAGGATATCTGAGGTGAGCGAGTTGAAATCTCTATATTATTCCCCTCTGTGCTTTCGTTTCACTTTATTTTACTTCATTAGCTTTTGCAGCGTACCAGCACTAGCTACAGAGATTGCCAAGAAAGATTTGCGCGCGAGCAGTGTCGTTCATTATAGAACATTCTCGGATATACCAAATAGCACTCGAGTGCATCGAAGAACATTTTTGTGCAAATTTCATTTGTTGTGGCGTTACTAAGGTGAGAAAATATGAAAGAATTAAAAAACCCCGTCAATCACGAAAATGGCTTCATTTTTTAGACTTCTAAGGAAACGGGACAGGTGGTCTTTCACATAATGCCAATAATAGTTTCGAAACTGCCAAAATAAAAAATCGCGAAAACAGCAACATATTAGCAGTTTTGAGACCATACGTCCAATTGCCATAGTAGAATCACTGATATAAAAAAGTCGATAAAAAGAAAACCTGTTCACAATTTACAAATAAAGAGTTAAATCGACAAAATATCGGTATTTTTACACTCGATGGTACTTATACTATGTGATGACAAAGAAAAAATTTCTAAAATAAAAAATCGCTAAAATAAAAGGTCACTATACAGAAAGCATGTGTAAACTCAAAATATTTTTACGACTTGACGCATTATTTCCTAGAATTAATTTCGTTTTGACTTTAGCACATTTTTATATCATCAACTACAGACAATTTTTTCCTGATGTGATCATACGACATTAGCCTGTAGAAAAAGTAAAAAATTACGCCATTTTGTCGATATGACGTTTCATTTTTGAGATGCACATATTTGTGTTTTGGCGATTTTAACTACTTTGGAAAATTGTATTACATTACTTCATCCAACGCCCTCTCATGTCATCATTTTCGCGGGTGAACGCTTCGTTTTCGGCTGATTTACTAATTTTTCCATATTCTTGGATTTTTATCAGTTTCGTATTTATTATAGGTACATCCGTTAGGCAGAAAATTTCAGCGAAACTTTAAGACTCCTCAACCATACACATTGCTGACATTGTCTGACACAAATGCTGTCAGTGGTGAATTGGCCGCATTTATCACCACCTTTGTTGCAGCTGCTCTTTACTGACACGACTTTTGAGCTGTTTCTTTCCAATTGAATAGCCTCTAGGCGAATTTTCGCGATCACGGTGGGCGTTAGGTTAACTATTGGTGTAATGAAGACCTATAAGCTAGATCTGAAGCAACTCTAGAACGCTACTGGTTGTGATTATATCGGACTCTAATGCATCAATAGCCTCTACTGACCGATAAGACGGTCTGTCGATGCAAATTTCGACATTTCCTCAACGTCTGATTTAATAATATCTTCTAAATTAGGCCTGACGCGCCTGAAGTCCCGCCAAATCTGGTAGATGGTGGGATCCTCCGCTAAAGTCCGTCAATAGTGCGAATTGGCAGGAACACTATGTTGCTGTACCGGTCAAAAACTCGTCTCATCTTTGAAAACATATCAATTTGATCAGGATAAATATAAAAACGATTTAGAATTTAAAAACTAGGAATGGGCATATCGTTTGGTTTAAGAACAAATTCTACAGCCTTTTTTTGGTATTAAAACGAAACTCCAAAAAGATGTATCAAATTCATTAAATTTTACAAAAACAAATTCAAATGATAAAAGTAGTTAACTAATTTAAAACTTGTAAGACTTTATGGTGAATCTTTCGATTAATAGAAAGTATCTGTTACACCTTCCAAGTTAACCCCTATCAAAAAGCCAAACTTGAATATATGTATTTTTACCGTGAAGCAAATGGCAAATGTCGTCTTTTTTTCTCGCTGATTTATCTGACCATTTTCTTAACAAGAAATAAAAAAGAATTACAAATAAAAAAAATTCTTGCAAGTTCAAATTTTCCTTATTCATATCTATCTTCCTTATTCATACCTAATCCGGTTATTACTGACTGGTAAGTTTACTGAATTGTCTACTCAAAGATATATACAAATCAATCATAACATTACCCTATTTCGAACAAGCTGCAAAATTTCGGTTTTTGAATTTATTTATTTTTTATAAATTGTGTATTACTCCTGGAAAGTACCGATATTATGGTACTCGTTTTTCCCCCTAAAGTACATAGTTAAGAGCTTGACCAAAACTGTTGGGGTTTATATGACCTAATAGCACTTTAAACACCGAAGATATTAAAACTCAAAGTTCAGGTACTTTTTGTGAAATATTAATAATAAGAAAAATTTTTTGTTAATTTTTAGAGTATAGAATTAAGGCTTAAGAGGCGACAATTATTTAAATAGTCACGTAATTTTTGAATGATTTACAAGTTTTAGCAAGTGCAAAGTTAAAGCGCGACAGATACAAATTTGTTTAAAAAATTGCACATTTTATTAAAAGCGGATACAATTTTAAATTAATCTACGTGATTTAAAAAAAATTAAACTTTTGGAGAAAAAAATCAAGTTCTACATACGAATATAACATCTCCAGTATTTAGAGGATAATCGATGCAAGTGAGCTGTCGTTTAAAATGTTAAGTTCTTAAGGTGTAATATCTCCTTAAGGGGCTATCGCTGCAAGAGAACTGTCGTTTTGACGATCAGGGTCTCAGGAAGGTACATCCACAATTCCTAAATGCAACATCGTTCTGTCGATTTGAAGCTCAAGATCTCCCTAAGAAACTATAATGGGTTAAAAGGTTTATATGCGTAAGAGGACTGTCGTTTTGACGATTGGGGTCTGCCAAACTATTTTCGGAGAAGATTCACTCATAGACGTATTATTTGTAAGCAACATTCAATTTATGAAAAAAAAATCACAAATATGTATGTTTTAAACCGTTGATCACAGAGAACGAAAAATCTTACCATAGAGGAAAATACAACGGAGAAATGAACTCCCTCTGTCTCTCTGGCTCCAAAAGATAAAATGTTTGTAGCAGATTTGCAGATTTGGAGTTTAATGTAATTTTGCTTCAAACTCGTGGTATTACTAGCTATTCAAAACCAATGACAATGACTTCTACAATAACACCACTGCGTGCTTTCAGAGGTAATATAGTTTACTGGAGCCTGCGGAGAGTATATAAAGTGAGTGAGTTCGTTCCTCTATATTACATTCCCCTTATTGTGTTGTCCATGTTTTCTCTATCATAAGATAACAGTTCTTCCTGCAAAACAATGCACTTGAAACTTTTATGTCATATGATTTTTATGCCGTTCCTATGTATCCCGCGTGTTACAAATCCATTTGCCATTCGAACGCGCTGCTACAGAGCGTTACGCAAGAAAGTGTTAAAATAAAACTAACCCAACTAAAAACACAACTGCACAACTCACCTCCATGTACGTACCTAAAAATTATTTAAAGCAAAGACTAACTAACAATTTGAAATTATTCATCAATTTCTTTTTCTTTTTCCCCATCCACAAAGTTGACCTTTAATTTATCCCTTTCTAGAACCCTGCATAGCGTTCCTCAAGAAACAGGCTGCCGATTTGGGTTTACCCATTCGTGTCTACTGCCCAGCTGATAAGACTAAACCTATTGCGGTTATAACATGGCAGGGAACCCAACCACATTTACCTTCCGTCATTTTGAATTCGCACATGGACGTAGTGCCAGTATTTGCCGACAAGTGGACCCATCTACCATTCTCTGCCGACATGGATGAGGAGGGTAGAATATTTGCTCGCGGCTCGCAAGACATGAAATGTGTGGGCATGCAGTACTTGGCCGCTGTACGGGCGCTGAAGAAAAGTGGAGCGACCATGAAGCGAACGGTGCATATAACTTTTGTGCCAGGTAAGTGCAAATATCACAACACTGTAAACTTCTATGGGTTTAAGTCATAATTTCATTTGATTGTTCAGCAAATTATTATAGCCGTGCTATCTGTAAATAATCTTTATTTTTGATGACTATGATAAGTTCTTGAATAGCGCAAAACAAAGCCATAAAATCTTAGCTAGGTAATTGTTAGCAATCATAGTGAAGCGATTTGAATGACGCCACAGAATTCGAAACGATAACGATGCTAAATTCAAACGGTGATTTGATCTCTGCTTTCAAGGAATTTCAGTCCGGAATTTAAGAAAACTGAGTGTAACTTACAATAATGAGGAGCATTGCTAGGATATAACAAGATGGAGCCTCAAAATGTACATCCCCCTGAATGGAGTTACTGTTTTATATTGAACACAAATGCCAATTTAAAAACAGGGCACTAACACTTAAAAGAGTTACCAAGACCAACCGACGTCATATCAATTGATGCTATAAACAGATGTTTACACCGGAGTTTGAGTTTATTGAATATATGCTACGAATTCCGCAGCCAGGATTCAAATGGATTAGTTGCAGATACGCCTCTGCTTGGGACAATTTCGTACTTTTTGTGCATCGTGCCCATAGGCATTAAATGCTATACACAAATCAAGTGTTCAGCTGGTAGGCTCTAGCAGATCTCTTTTCATAGATAGAGTTTAATGTTATTTTGGTTCAAGCCCATCCAATTTATAATTTATTAATGGGTTTCAAGTAAAGCTAAATAATAATAATAATTTCGATGAAACTTTTATTTCATTATAATGTCTGAACCTTGCCATTATGTACTAAATACAATGTCATTTAAATAACCGCCTCTGGGTTGTATTCTTTTGAGGTTCCACATTTTCGAAACAATTCGGCCCAGTGGCCCCTCCAGACCATAATGCGCATCAAACAGTTAATTATTCCGGATGCCATAGCTTTTCCACAATCACTTCTGGACCTCTCGCAACCCCATATGCGACAATTTTGCTTCTAGACGTAACCACCAAGTGAGAAATGAGCTTCTTTTTTGAAGAAAATTTTGTCCGATTGAAACCCCACATTTAAATCACCACTTTTATTTATTTAGTTTTAAATATTTTTGCGCTATCCTCGGTTATTAAATTTAACTAAATAACTAACCTTTAACTAAATAAATAACGACAGCTTTGCCGCACGTACGGCTTTAAAACCACTAAATAGATAACCTGATCGTATTAATGTTAATAATGATAGATCTGTGTACAATTTTCCGCTGTACGATTCTAACTAGCATAAACTTGAACCGTTCTCCATCGTAAGGTAATTCCTCAAACTTAGCAGTCACATCAGCAACCATCCTACATCCGTCATTGTAGATGAAATTTCTATCACCTAAGGGATACATACTCATAGACATATACAAGGTATCATCGACACGTTCTCATATTTTTTCGGTGTTTTCTAGCATGCTTGAATAGAACCAATTCGATTTATCTGACATAGGCTTGCTGTGCATACAAGGCGACGTGTCTTTGCTTACTATTCTACTCGTCGATTCCCCGCCCAAATCAAAGTTGACAATTTGGTTGTTCATCAATACACCGCCTATCCTTCTGGACAATAGCTTCAGAGCAATCGCCCACAGTAGGGAATCCCGCTGGAACACACTCATTCAAGAGCGAAAAATTTCGCGCCGTATATATGAACCGATCGGTATCTCTAGAAAGGACGGGATGCTTAATAATCTGCAGTCCTTCATACTAACGTAATCTAACTAACGTAACGTTACGTAAACAGACTTTTGTAAAAGGACATTTAGCACTTAATTTCACAGCTCAGGGACAAAGAATGGCCACAGATATGTCCTGTATATCCCGCCAAATAAACGATAATATTGATAATGATAAACGATAATATGCGTAAGGAAATGGTTCAAAACATCTGATGTCCCGCATCATTCACAGATTTAGTCAGTATTTAGAAATTTTCCACGTACACAAAAACATACTTTTTATAAAACGTTCCTAAAACCTGAAGTAGAAGATTAACTAAGCAGCTCTCTTTGTGCTCTTAATAAGACAATTATTACGATGATTTATTTTCTATCATATTCAATAAAGTGGGATTAATGTGGGTGAATAACTTAAATTACGTTTTAGTTTTTCAAGAGAAATAACTGGTACTCTGAAATTTGATGTCAGTTTGTCATAAATCGATTACTTTCGTGGTGGTTTAGCCATAAGTTCGGATGACTGATTATTATCCTGGCATTTTAATTAAGTTCCTCATTATAGTTAGTATGAAAAAAACTCAGAAATTTAGTATGTTTACGGTTTGCCGCGAAAGAAGTGAAGTCATATAGAAATGTAAGCATTATATATCTAACGCATTGAAATGTTAAGACATCGCTGCAACATGTTGTGTCTGAATTCGTCGGAATCTGATAACTTAGATGAACCAAAACTTTCGATGGTTGAAATGACCCCCACTTAATTCATAACTTCATATTCCGATAGTGAAAGCTACCGGTCGATCATTGAGTTCCGATTTTAGTAACCCTTTATACATTCGATCTCAACAGAATTCTGTTCTTTGAATGTACCCAAGAACTAAACGGTCGCTTCATAAAACTTTGCTCAATCATATTCTATCGCTGAATACCTAGTATTGGTTCATGAAGACAATAACGTGATATCACTGCCTCCTCTGTGCCAATGATGGATATACACTTTCAAAACATTCCTAGAAACTGCTACTTTCTAAATATTAATGAGCACCAAACTGCCACGGAGAGTTTTTACATTATTTAACTGGATGGCGCCCCCAATAAGTTAATGTTTGTATAAAATATCTTTTCGATATCTTCTTCAGACAAACCATAGCATAGCATGTTAACTTGTATAACAATTGTGCATTCTAAATATTTTGCTTGAGGCTCGATCAATTTAAGCTTCTAACTTAGAAAATCTTAAATCGATAAGTTGTAATTTTTCTTGTATCAGCTGAAAGATACCAAGGCTTATAGTTACTACAGCTAATGGGAAAGTTTGATAATTATTTAGCTTTGTCCCTGTTTTCGTCCGATTATCAAAAAAACTTTAAAGTGGTGAATTTATTTGTGTCTTTGTGCGGTTCACGCTAAGTTTCCACGCCTGTTTTCGCCACTGAGTTACTAGATCGACCATAACCGACCTACCGGGCGAGCATTTTATCTTTTGGAGCTCAAAGAAATTAGTGTTTCTCTATAGTATTCAACCCTATGGTTTACACTCATTATACTTTTAGACTCCAAAAGATATCCTTTAAAGCCCAGAGAGAGAGAGAGAGAGATAGTTTCTCTGTAGTACTCCTCTGATACTGACTCCAACTCAGATCACCGTTGAGTTTAAACAGCTAATTCTTCCTTTGTTATTCCGACACAAGCCGGAAAGAAAATTGTGAGTTAGTTCTAAAATGACATTTTCATAACAAGTTTAATTTGTCGACACTGCTATGTGATAATCAAATCGGCAACCGTTAAATGGCTGGAAAAACACTTTACACAGCGATGATGATGGCAATAATTAGTCAGTGTAATTAACAGTTTGCAAAGGTCTATCAAATACGCACCCTTAAACTCTGAATAAGGGTGAATATTTTACCTAAAGGATGGGCAACCGTTGTTATTAATTTTGAAGTAAATGTGTTTAAAACTTTCCTCAACTCAATTCTCTTACAGACGAAGAAATCGGTGGTCATTTGGGCATGAAAGCTTTCGTCCAAACCGATGACTTTAAAAAACTCAACGTGGGGTTCTCTTTGGATGAAGGCATAACCTCCGCCGGGGATACTTACCAGGTTTACTATGCCGAGAGGTCGATATGGCGTAAGCACAACTCTTCATTATTTTCAGAAATTGTTATTTATTCTTACTACTTGATTACAGAAATTAACTTCCACATCTCAGGCAATGCCGGCCATGGATCTCTTTTGCTGAAAAATACCGTAGGTGAAAAATTCCATTACATTCTTAGCAAAATGATGGCATTTAGGGAGCAACAAGCCAAACGCTTAGAAAATGATCCCAAATTGACCATAGGTGATGTGACTACCGTGAATTTGACGACTATTAAAGGTGGTGTTCAAAGTAATGTGATACCTCCCACTATGGATGCTTGTTTCGATGTGCGTCTGTCCATTACCGTCGACTACAATGCCTTTGAAGATATGGTAAACTTTTTACACTACATATAAAAAGGAAGATACCCTTAGTTTCGTTTATCGCATTCCATCATTAGGTACGCCAGTGGTGCGTTGAAGCCGGTGGTGGCATTGAATTGATATTCGTACAAAAGGAACCCAAGGTTGAGGCCACCAAGTTGGATGCCAGCAATCCTTATTGGTTGGCCTTTGAAAAGTGTCTAGTTCAAGATATGTAAGTATTTTACTACAGAAACAGAATACTAACTACTATTGAATCTCTTCTCGCAGTGGCTTGAAAATTCGAACTATGGTCTTCCCTGGTGGCACTGACAGTCGCCATATACGTCATGTGGGTATTCCGGCTATTGGATTCTCCCCCATAGTGAATACTCCGGTGTTACTGCATGATCACGATGAATTCCTAAAGGCCGATACCTATTTGAAGGGCATTGAGATCTATAAGAAACTTATTCCTGCCGTATTGAATGCCTGAAATTTCCACTTGTTAAACATTGCCATGGTTAAGAGAGAGAGAGAGAGAGAAAGAATGCATTAAGATATTTTGTTAAAGTTTCCTAAGTCTAGAGAAGTAATAAATGCATAAATTAACAGAAATTGGTTTCGTCTTTGAGTGTGGATGTAACTTAACAAGATCTCAGTTATTAGTTTTAGTTTGTTTGCTGTTAACCATAATTTTTTAAGACTGCTAAAACTTGCTCTTGAATCTTGAAATTTTTGAAAAGGCCGAAACCCCTGTCTTGTAAGACGACCGTCCGGAGCACGATAAGTAATCAGAATATGAAGCAGTTCATGAGCCGGGGTCCATTGGTCATGGTAAAAGAGACAAGATCTCGTTTTACTTCATCGCGATCTTTTGAAAAAGCAATAAGCAAAACTCACCACTTTTTCAATTAATTCATGTTTGAGTTTAGGACAACCAAAGCCATATAAGGCCAATTCTTCCCAATTAATTTAAGGCTGCATTTAAGAGAGACACGATCAGTTCTTTCTGTATACAATAAAAGTCAAGCCATCGCCTCGATATAGCCATATATACATACATATTTCCTGAGAATAAGCAGTAAGCAAGTAAGCAAACTCATGAGACAGCTCCCCCCGTACTTGATAAGTAATCAGAATATGTCATTCATTTGCCATTCTAAAAGAACCAAACCTCATTTTTGACATCCCGATCCTTTCAATATATAGTAATATAAACCCACTTCACGTTTCAATTGAAACGCAACTGGTTCTAAAAAAACGTAGAACTTGTGAGGAGGCAGATCGAAAATAATTATTAAGAAGAATATGAATTAACTTATTAGTTAGGATTCATCGATCATTTTAAAGTACTAAGACCTTATTTGCCTACATACCGAACCAAGATATGAAGAGAGACATCTCTTCGCTAAACCAATCAGAATATGAACCGGCTCGAGAGCCAGGATCTAATGGTTATTCTAAAAGAGCTAAGACATCTGTTCACTACCTCCCGATCCTATGCAGTACGAGAAACCTGCTGCCCTTTTCAATTCAATAATGGCTTATGGGAAGAGAGACAGCTCGAAAATAGCATTCAGATTATAAACGAAATTTCATGGCTCGCTCTAAAAGAGCCAGGAGCTCATAAGCAAAACGCAGAAAACTTATAACTCTTTTCAATCAGTAGTAGTTGATTTTAAAGGAGCCTAGACTCCATTTAACAACTCTCGACTTATTTGAGTAAACAGAAAACTCTCCGTTAGCTTCAATTGATACAGAGCTGCTGGACTAGCTCAAGGATATACTAAACAACTCTGGTTAGATGCTGCCTTAGCAGGTTGGAAGAAACTATAAGCATTGTGACCGAAAATCGAACGGGCATGTAATACTGTTATCTTGAAATTATTCTCGATTTGTTGAATCAAATATTGAGATCTCAGTATATATTTGTTAAAGTTATAACGTAGGGCAAATAGCTTATTTAATGGAGGATTTTACAGCTGTTAAAATATCGTGAGAACAGTGTCATTAAAGGGAGCTCCAAAGTGGACTTCTCACGCAAAAATCATGCTTTTTATAGGGTGGCTGATGAATGTTGCTACCAAGATGTTACTTAAAGATGTTTGAAAGAATTTTCTTTCCAAAATAACACCGAAAGAGAATCTGTATTTCAACGCAATGTAGTTCCAACAAGACGGTACAATTTGTCACATAACCGAACCTGTGTTGGCAGAATTTCATCACTCGAACTCTTCCTGCGAGTTTGTTGCAAACGAAAAGTTTATAAAAACGAAACCAAAAAACAAGCAAAAAATCTATATAAAGATAAATAAAAGCAATGCATACCCTGCTTCTATCTTCCAGGCAGTAATAAATAATGATCACGGATCTAGTAGGTCATTATTCTATTCTACAATTCTATTAATTTATTATTTTTATATATACATAGGAATTAAGTAACAGTTCTTTGGGTTTCTTAGTGTAGCAGCATTCTTCAGCCATCCTGTACAATTATATTAGTAAAGTACTGCAGAAATCTTGTGAATACAAAGCACATGATATTTGACCGCATTGTTCCACTTAAATACACTATTTCGAAAAATCTGAGTAACATTCCACTACTTTGGTGCATTTTTATCTGTTCTAAATATAGAAAAATGCATAACTATTTATAAATAAATAACAATTTTTTATCGGATGCTGTCAGAGTTAGCGACAAGAATAGGAATTTTTATCTATCACGCGCCGTACATAGAAAAACTTCCAAGGAATATATTTTCGTGCTGCAACATTTTGGAGCATCTGCAAAATATGACCCAGTTAATGCAAATACAGGGTGGCACAATAGAACGTGCATATTTGAAAAATAGATTAAAAAATAAATACAAAAGGTATGGTTAAAATAAATCTAAGACATTGTAGAGTAATAAATGGAGTTTATTTTTTAAAAATAACATCATCTAAATGGTGACCCTCTCTACGACGGCATTCTTCTAACCGCAAACGAAAATTATTGAAAACTTTCTTCAGTAATACTGGTGTAATGGCTGCCATTTCACCACGGATATTCTCCTTGAGCTGGACGATGTTTCTTGGATTATTACTGTAGACTTTGTGTTTGGGGTATCCCCACAAAAAAAAGTCAAGAGGCGTCTTTTCGAAATCAGTCCGACAGGGAACATCTGCTTCACCACCGCCATGGAGTTATTTGATGTGGGACAGGTAGCTCCATCTTGTTGGAACCAAGTTCTGGAGTTCACTATTCTTGAACTTTCAATTTCTGGAGCCAAAAATCCGTCCAACATAGCGTTCCGTATTAACCGTGACGTTTTGGCCCCGTGCATTTTCGAAGAAAAAAGGACCAATTATTCCTCTGCCAGATATAGCTGCCCATACTGTCACTTTAGGACTATACAATGGTTTCTGGTTTTGGAATTTTCACTGTTCCAGTAACGACAGTTTTGACGGTTTACGAACCCATTCATTGGGAAATGAGCCTCGTCAGAGAAAAAGATATTTGCAAAATTGGAAAATCGATTAAGCATTTCATTAGCAAATGCGAGCCTTGCTATGAAGTCAGACTCTTTCAATTCTTGTGTTAATTGCAGCTTATATGGATCCAATGTTAAAATTCGTTACAAACTTCGTCGCGATAATTGTAAGACACACGATCTCTTGCGAGTCGACATTTGTGGATTTTCTCGTACTGACTCCATAACTCTCTCAACATTGTCTTCGGTCTTAGATGTTCTTGGGCGACCATTTGCCCGTGGTTTAAATTTTGAACCGGTCCCTTCAAAATGCTTTACCCATATTTTAATTAAATTAGCACTCGGAGCTTCACTAATTCACCGTAGTCCATATTTAGCACAATATAGTCGCTTAGTAGCAATATATGAGCGAGAGTTCTCGTAAAATGCGCGCACGCAAAATGCGCGACGCTTCCCGTCGAAGTGATTCATAGCGACTAAAACTCCATGAGCCCACCAACTCAACGATGTAGGCGCACCCTCCGCCCGCGCCTTTTCTACCCCGCAAAAAAAGATGATGCAATATGCACGTTCTATTGCGCCACCCTGTATAATACCTCACTTTCAGCTTTCAAAAAATTATTCATACTGTACTCCCCGATAATGATGACAGATCTATATATTTTATATAATACTTTTCTCTCCCAGATTTTCACTACCAACAAGTACTACCCATACACACATTCTGCGCTGTAAAGCAAGACTGGTAGGAATTGTGTCTTGTAAAGACAGATTTGTGTTCGTCGAGAGTATGCTCGCTAAACGTGTACTAACATTTGTTTGCAAGCAGTATTCTTCTCCTAATTCCACCACTAAATGTTTATACATGAGTGGACCAACGCTTTCTTCATGGAAGCAAATAACCAGGCTTTATCCTCATTCTTGACGTATCCTCATTGAGAAGGAATCAGTAAAAATAGGTCTGCTGACCACTTTTGCTGGCTTCTTATCGTTGTAATTTACGCAAGTAGCATACGTATGAATATGGCGCCAGTTGCACTTACAACAGTTTTCCTCCTAATCATCTCCAAAAGCATGTAGAAAAGAACGCACGACAGCCTATTTCGGTGTAAAATGTGTGTATCCGTCAGTTTCAAACGCATAAGCATCCTAGGAATATCGAACTCGGACATCGCTTCGTACAATTTCTGTCTTATCACATTATAGAAGACGAGGCGTTTTTATAAGGCCAAAAAATTATACGTTTTCATCTATTTATCTTGTGTACTTTCCAGTATCTGCCGAAGTGTGAATATCTGGTCAGCCGTACAGGCAAGGCCCAATCATGTCAATTACAATATGCTTTAGCATTTCACATATCACATATAATGGCACTTTATAAGCGATGGGTAAGAGACTGATGCAGCGATTATGGTGGATTCCTTTTTTTGGACATGGACACAATACACTCCAATTTCAAGCATGATTTCATTGAGCCAAATCTGATTACGATGCACTCTGATTACCAGCTCTTTACCACCGGACAATCAGCACAGGCAGCTTTGCCATTCTTAAGCCATGATACTGCTATTCTGATCTCGTTTTGGCTTGGTTTTTACTTTTACTTCCTTTCGAAAGTTGTAATTTATAATATTTCATCTGCTTACAGGAGATGAACCCTCACTTTTGTTCTTTAGCATTTTCGAGTTTCACTTCTCTTCCTACACCTTTCATATTTTCTCACGTTCCCATATTCTTCCATAAGCGTTTTTCCCCTTTAAAAACGGGCCTCATTTATTTTCTCCTTGTAGCATTACCTCACAGAGTTATAGCGTTACATTACAGTTGGCTGCAGCATTGCCATGCAGCATCCTTTTTTTCAGACGCAATATAAAGGTCTTCTTCGTGTCGGGGTTAGTTTGAGCACGGTTTTCAATACCGAAGTAGATTTTTTGGAGCAATTGCCATTGGAGAATTAAAGAATTATGTGTCGTAGCTATTGAGAGGGTTCGTTGGAACAGGTTGTGACTATTTCGGGGTCATGGAGACTTGTGTTGTATACGTACCTTTGCGCTTAATTTCATACATTAATTACATTATTCAATCACGTGCGGTCCTTACCTATAAACAGATAGTGATCCAAATCTAGAAACATGTCTCCAATCCAATGCAATGTGATGGAATTGGTTTCTCATGTTTTAATCAGGAGATAGCCAAGTTGTCTTGTGGGTATCTTTGTGTAGAAATCTGAATTCACGTTCTTCCATATAACAATAAATTAATCGACAGTGGGGCTAGGAACATATTCCTCTCCTATTTTTGTATTAAAACCAATTCGCTTGCATCCCATGAATGAGATATGGGAGATTTGTTCACATTCAATGAGCTTACACGCATTCTATTTTAAGACTCACTCTACGGGACCTACAATTTATCGATGATTTCGAGCGCTACAGTTTAAGAAGCATTTACCAGACTTTTTGATTACACAACTGCTCAAAGTATTCGTCAGGTATATTGGGGAAGTCATCACTCAAATAATTATCGTGGATTGAACCAGCGATCATTCGGACGATTGTCGGGTGCACTAATCTTTGCGCCACGGTCAGTGATATTGCCCCTTACTAATATCTCCATAAACAGTTTTAATGTTAAGGGCATATGTACATTTTCTCTGGGCGCTGTTAAAAAGTATATTTTTCCTTATCGTCTTCGTTATGAAACAAGTTTCGTCTTATTGCGACGAAACGTTACTGCTGTCGACTTTCATAGTCAGCAAGCACTGAAGTCGAAGATGAATCCAAATCATTCGTATATAAGACACTTAGTCATACTTCTTCAACGAAATTTTGTATTTAAAAAACACTGGCTTCTCCATAATTATCTCTCTTTCTTTCTTCTCTCTCCCCACTCTCTCCTAGAGCCATGCATAGAATTCATAGCAAAACAATTGAAATCCTTGGACCTTCCATACGAAATCCATTATATTAAAGGCAATACAAAGAAACCCGTCATAATTGGCACATGGTTGGGTGCTCAACCGGAACTGCCAGGAATACTTGTAAACTCCCACATGGATGTGGTGCCAGTTTATGAAGAGCTGTGGACGCATCCTCCCTTCGCCGCGGAAATGGATGCTGAAGGTCGGATATATGCCAGAGGTGCTCAAGATATGAAATGTTTGGGCATGCAATATCTGGCTGCTATAAGAATCCTGAAAAAGGAGAATAAACAAATGAAGCGTACTGTCTACATATCCTACGTACCCGACGAGGAAATCGGTGGCGATACAAGCATGCAAGAATTTGTGAATTGTTCATACTTTCAAGGATTGAATATTGGTTTTGCTTTGGATGAGGGTATGGCTACGGAGGATGAGAAATTTGTGGCTTTTTATGCGGAGCGCAGTTTTTGGCGTAAGTATCAAGACATTATACAATATTTTAAAGCAATCGGAAATGTTTTCACGTTGTATATTCACTTATAAAAGAACTTAATTTAAAATTTAATGGATCTGCTGGTCATGGTTCCTTGTTATTGGATAATACCCCTGGGCAAAAGCTCCATTATGTGGTGGATAAACTCATGAATTTACGCCGAACCCAGGTAGAGCGCATGGAACAGGATCCCAATTTACATATAGGAGATGTTACTACCATCAATTTGACTCAACTAAATGGCGGTGTGCAATCCAATGTGATACCGCCGCAATTGGAAGCTTGTTTCGATATGCGTTTGGCTGTAGAAACGGATTTGAAGAAATTTGAGAAACTTTTACAAAAGTGGTGCGAGGAGGCGGGTGGTGATATTGAATGGGACTGGATATGCCGAATTGATACGGCACCAGCAACGAAGGTGGACAGTAGCAATCCTTACTGGTGTGCAGTTGAAAAAGTATTCAGGAAAATGTAAGTTAGAGAAAGAACTAAAAGAGCTGCTCTGCACTATTCCACCATGTAACGCTGACCTCTTTATAAGACAAGTTTTCAAATTTAGTAAAGTGTTCCTTTCTTTTTCCTAGGGACGTAAAACTGGAGACTCATGTATTTTCTGGCGGTACCGATAGCCAATTTCTGCGTGCCATTGGTATCCCAAGCATAGGATTTTCACCTATGAATAATACGCCCGTATTGGCGCACGATCATGATGAATTCTTAAAAGCCGATACCTATCTGAAGGGCATTGAAATTTATCACAAAATCTTCATGGAATTGTTCAATTGCTGAACGGTCATATAAGGGTCGTAACCAATCTGTAAATATAATATAAACTTATGTTTGAATACCATTCCTTTGTAAAATTTCGTAAAAATTGTGAAATTTTATTAGAAATAAAAATTTTTTTACATTCCTGACGATTTGGAAGTTGTATGTTGATATCCTAATAAATGGGCAATTTAATTCCTGCTTGGTGTTTGAGGTTAGAATTGCCAGTTAGCATTGTCATGTTATCGGGACAGTTAGCATTGCTATTTGATCATGGAAAGACTTACTTTCGGGAGGACGCTTACAAATAATTGAGTCTTATAATAAGATTATCTTGCGATCATTCTTAATCTAACAACTCTTACTTACAACTACTTACTTATACAGCAAAAAACATTAGTATGGACGTGAATGCTTGATTCCTAAAATATATCAAAATAAACATGCTCAGTTAGCATTGCCATTTCATCATGATACTCAGCATTGCCATTTGATCACGGAAAGACTTACTTTCGGGAGGACGCTTACAAATAATTGAGTCTTATAATAAGATTATCTTGCGATTATTCTTGATTTAATAACTTTCAGAGCCCTTACAAAGCCTTTGTTCCACCAACTATTATGCTGCATGGTAATATTTGACTTTTTCAGCAAGGCGGTTTTGGAGTTATTCGAAGAATCGCTTTTTCCGAAAATCCGGTTTTTATTTATTCCACCAGCAGTGATGGAGCGCATCTCAAGAAGAAATATACGAGTTTATCCACAAAATTATGAACAACAAAATTGGCGCAACATTCTCAATCTATTAGTGGTGTACAGAGGTGGTGATAGATTAATATAGATGATTGATATGAAGGCAGGGGGAGTAGCGGGGAATCCTCTAATCAATTTGATACCTCTCTCGTTGTATTTGTGGAATTAAAATGTTGGACTGTATTGTGAATTATCCAATAGCGATGATCTTTAGTAGGACCAATTTCACAGTTGGTTTCCACCAGAGAACTGAAAATTGGAACTTGTAATTTGGATCATATAATTTCACAGTCATGTGAAATTATATGCAATTAAATTGATCGTGCAGAAATTGCAAGTGGCGATAAATAAAAGATGAGAATTAGAATTAGTGCCAATTCAAAGGAGGTTTATTCAGGCAACGAGTTGCGCCTACCAGCTAAGATCTGATTTGCAAGTGATTTTTTCTTATTACAGAACTTCCGACAACAGTTAATTTCATATGTTACAATTCAGAATTCAGTTACATTTAGTACACATATTCTCACTCAATGGAGTTATGTAACCACTTCAGGGGCAAAAATTTGAGTTCATTCACAATAATATTTTTACAAAAGTACATTTTAATGTACAAAAAAGGTTAATTTTAATATAAACTCAATGGTAAATTCAAATATGTGTATAATCTTAAAATTATGGCTAAAATATTGAAGTTTAGACAAGTGGTATTTTTAAAGAAGCTGGAATTTAGAATATTAAAAAAACAATTTTATAATAGATGGGTCAGAAATGTTTTAATTGTATGAATTTCATAGTTTGCAGAAGATTGGAAAATTGCATGTATGTAAGAGCAGCTATATGTATATTTCTGACGCGCGGCAATCGTCCGCATGATCCCGGATTCAATACCGCATACAGCCTCTTATCTATTATTATTTGAGCGGCGGTCACCTTGATGTGCCTGCCAAACATTTGAGTAGTCGAGTAAATGGTAAATGTTTTTTAAACTGTGATGTTTGGAATCGTCGATCAAAACCGTAGGTCACATTGAGTGAGTCTAAAAATAACTCTCGCATGTCTCATTTATGAAATGCAAGGGAATTCGGTTGTTAGGATAAGAGCATCATTGCGTAGACTTCTATAAGCTTGGAATGATTTTGATAGTGTTAACTTAGTCAAGAAATTTTCAAGGATAGGAGAACATTTATACAATCAGAACTAGAACTGAATTTTTAGTTCAACAGCAAAACCATTATAAAGAATCCACAAATTTTGAAAAATGACTTGATGAATAAATGCTACTGACTTATAGGATTTCGTTATAAATGTTAGGACGAAGGTTTATGCATTATCTTGATAATCAATAATGTGCTGGTAAGTATTCGACATACTGTGGGAAAAAAGCACATCCAGGAGGATATACTTTTTAAATGATTTCAAAATATGTCGATTCAATTTTTTTATGCTTGAGTTTGCTTCGCTGTATTCCTACATTTCAAATTAATTTATCAGTTGACTTTAATGTGGAACCAAAATCGTTTAAATAATAATAGCGAAATTTTATACTCATTGAACGTTTTTCGAACAAATCTACCTAGAATCGAATTTGCAAATTCTACAGTTTAACAAATTTGTTTTCTATGGGAGGTGCCTCAAAAAATATGATGATATGATATGATATGATTACATAAAATTGTGATGTCAATAAGCAGGCGTTTATAATTTGATTTGAAATCATTAAAAAAACTTTCCAGCCCTAATGGATGGACGAAAGTTATAAAGTTTGAAAGTTATAAAGCTTATCCTATCCAAACAATACTTTTACCCTTCGAAAGGACTATTTTACTGATGGATATGAAAACAGCTTTTGAATCAGCTCTCTAGTAATCAGCATCTCTAGTTCTCGAGATATCGCATAAATACAGTTCTATGTTGAGTATATATTTTTGGGAACACTTCGATACGAAATATATGGTCGTATAGCCTCAATAAAGTGAAAAGCGGTCTAAGATCTAACGTTTTTAAAAAATTATTCGAAAATTGTTTTTGTTTCGTTTCATTTCAGGAGCAATGGGTATGTAATTTTTACCAAACCAACGGCAATAGCAAATTACGCTGGCTCAGAATCAATTTCATATTATTTTTAATAAATCTAAATTTCTCTATAATATATTTCCACAATTTTTCAAAAATCGGTTAACCCAAGCGAAAAAGCCTGTTCAACCGGTTAATCGAAAATGACAATAAGAAAAACGGCATATGGTTTCGGATAACAGAATCCGTTTCGATTTCGTTTTTGAATACTTTACGCCTTACACAGGGTGGCTGATTAATATCGCCAAGACAATTTTACTTGAAAAAGTTTTTCTTTCCATAATTACATCGAAAAATCTATTCAATTTCGACTTTGTATTGTTTCAACAACACTTACACAGGCCTGTAATAACGGTGTTGCGTCAAAAAAAAAACCTTGAAAACCCGATTTCAAGAAGCTCCATGTTCCGTTGGGGCACAAGATCTCCTAAAAACTCCAAACTGAGAGTCATTGCAAATAGAATCGTTACAAAACAAAATCAACAAATTTGGATGAATAGAAGCATTTGAGTGCATTCGAACGATGACAGGCAATTCAAGCCACAATCCTCCAAATATCTCGTCACTGAACGTGAAATTCACTTAAATTCAATTGTTTTTAAAAGTCATTGAAAAGGCTTAACAGAAATTAATTATTTCTCAAATGAAGCTAGAAGATAAAAATAATAACTTATATGAACCAAGTTATTTGAAAGTTGTAGCAACATTCATCTTCCACCATTTATAATCATGTTAGCAAGGTACTGCAGAAACCAACCTGTTTACAACACATGTGATTCTACATTCGAAATATCCTATTTGAATGCACTATTTTAGCAAAATTTGAATAATATTCAACAACTTTATTGCGTTTTGGTAAGGAAGAGGGCAAGCTGTAGCGACTTTCATCTGTTCTGTTAGCAGGAAATTGCATTGATAACAGTTTTTCCTGGTTACTGAACTAGATGATGACTCTAACAGAAATTTGTATTGATAATGCACACCATTTATAAAAAAATGCCAAATGCTTCGACCTTTTGAACTCCTTGTCCCAATCGTCACATCAAGATCTGATAAGATATCAAAATCTTAGTCTTTTCAGCGAAGCTTTGGTCGAACACTTCTGCGTCGTCATCGTTATATTTAGATGCGATTGATCATGTCAATGTCGACATACAGCTCACGTTTCACACTATGGCTACACTCCCTGGTAACAATGATGATTTCAAAACCTCCGGTCTGGCAAGGCTGTCAGCTGTTGAATACCTGCCATGTGAAGTGTTATTTGTTTAGTAAAAAATTTGCCATTCACGAATACGAGTATACACCGTTTAACAACCGAAGAACGCGTAAAAAAGATAAAACGTACTACAAAAGTAGTAACTCAAGTGAGGGCTTTCAATCGAATAAATATTTCTTTAGCGATGAAGTTCATTTCTCATCCAGTGGTTGCGTCAACAAGCAAAATTGTCGCATATGGGAATCGGGGAACCCAGAAGTGATTGTGGAAAAGCCATTGCTTTCGAAAAAAGTGGCTGTTGGGTGTGCGTTATGGTCTATCTCAAACGAATTCACTGCGGCAACCAATCCAGCGGCGGTCATTTAAATGGCATTGTATTTCGTACATAATGACAAGATCCAAGCATTGTAATGAAAAGTTTCATCGAAATCATAGCTTAAAGTGTGTTTTATTTAACTTACTTGAAACCCAAAAATGGATAACCCCACATTTTAAGAAAAATTGTTTGTGCCGAAGACTTTCATAACCCCCAGTTTACACAAATGAAATCTTATGATCAATTCCGCCCATAAATTGACAATTCACTTGTCGAGAAAGACTCAGATTTTTCGACTTACCGTCATAGGAAGTTTTCACAAAACGAAGATAAGACATTTAGTCACACTTTTTTAACGAAATTTTTCGTCTTCAAAAACTGTCTTATTCATAATTCTCTCTCTTTCTTTTCCTTTTTTTCTCTCTCCCCACTCTCCTAGAGCCATGCATAGAATTCATAGCTAAACAATTTAAATCCTTGGACCTTCCATACGAAATCCATTATATTAAAGGCAATACAAAGAAACCCGTCATAATTGGCACATGGTTGGGTGCTCAACCGGAACTGCCAGCAATACTTGTAAACTCGCACATGGATGTGGTGCCAGTTTATGAAGAGCTGTGGACGCATCCTCCCTTCGCTGCGGAAATGGATGCTGAAGGCCGGATATACGCCAGGGGTGCTCAAGATGTCAAATGTTTGGGCATGCAATATCTGGCTGCCATAAGAATCCTGAAAAAGGAGCATAAACAAATGAAGCGTACTGTCTACATATCCTTTGTACCCGATGAGGAAATCGGTGGCGATACAAGCATGCAAGAGTTTGTGAATTGTTCGTACTTCCGAGGTCTGAATATTGGTTTTGCTTTGGATGAGGGTATGGCTACGGAGGATGATAAATTTTTGGCTTTCTATGCGGAGCGCAGTTGTTGGCGTAAGTATTAAAACATTATACAATATTTCAAACCAATCCGAAAGGTTGTCATGCTGTCTGTTCTCTTACAAAAGAAATTAATTTCAAGTTTAATGGATCTGCTGGTCATGGTTCCTTGTTATTGGATAATACCCCTGGGCAAAAGCTCCATTATGTGGTGGATAAGCTCATGAATTTACGCCAAACGGAACTAGAGCGCATGGAACAGGATCCCAATTTACAATTAGGAGATGTTACTACCATCAATTTGACCCAACTAAATGGCGGTGTGCAATCCAATGTGATACCGCCGCAATTGGAAGCTTGTTTCGATATGCGTTTGGCTGTAGAAACGGATTTGAAGGAATTTGAGAAACTTTTACAAAAGTGGTGCGAGGAGGCAGGTGGTAACATAGAATGGGAGTGGATCGGCAGAGCCGATGCTACGAAAGCTACGAAAGTGGACAGTAGCAATCCTTATTGGAACGTACTTGAAAAAGTATTCAACAAATTGTGAGTTCAAAAACACATTAATGAAAATTGTTTCCCACTACTTAGCTGAGAAAAAGTGATTTCGCTTACAGACAAGTGTTCAAATTTAGTAAAGAATTGCTTTTTTTCCTAGGGATATTAAACTGGAGGCCCATGTCTGTCCTGCCAGCAGCGATATTCAATTTCTGCGCGCCATTGGTATTCCAAGCATAGGATTTTCACCTATCAATAACACGCCCGTATTGGCGCACGATCATGATGAATTCTTAAAAGCCGATACCTATCTGAAGGGCATCGAAATTTATCACAAAATCTTCATGGAATTGTTCAATTGCTGAACGGCTATTTAAGAGACGTAACGAATCTGTAAATATAATATTTGTGCTTACAAGAAAAAACGCCTTGACCTTTTTAGTTTAAAAAAAAAATTGCTTCTATGAAAATTTCGAAACCACGCTTAGAAAATATAGACAATATACAGCAAAAAAAAAACATGTTCTTGTTTATATCAATATTTGGAGATATTATGTAATTTTGCAAAAATCGATTTTTTAAAAAATGTAACTTGTGAATTACACTGAATTTTGCACGGGCAATTAGACTGAAATGCGTGTCTAACTAAGGAGTACAATAACATGGAATAAACTTGATTTTGTAACTACTTCACTTAAGTCGTTTTTCCTTGTGAACACAGATGTCTAATGTTTGTATAAAATTCCTTTGTAAAATTTTATAAAAATCTTGAGAATTTATTCCAAATAAAAACTTTGTTTACATACCTGATGATTTGAAAATTATATGCCGATATCCTAATTAAGGGATAATTTTATTACTACTTGGTTTATAAGCGTAGAATTTTTGACATTTACCTTGTGATTCGTAGGATGTGTCAAAACTAAACATGCTCAGTTAGCATTGCCATTTCATCGTGACGGTTAGCATTGCCATTTGATCATGAAAGAATTACTTTGGGGGTACCTATTAAAATTCGAGCTCTATGAAAAATCTTTTTTGTGCACTTCGACCATTTTGTGGTTGTTCAAGTCGACCAACCAACCAAGCAATTTCTACGCGTAGGAAGAAAATTT
The DNA here is from genome assembly GCA_019455685.1 of Philornis downsi. NCBI lineage: Eukaryota > Metazoa > Arthropoda > Insecta > Diptera > Muscidae > Philornis > Philornis downsi. The sequence continues at coordinate 1,203,357 of JAHXMU010000231.1, forward strand.
TCCTTCAGTTTTACGCTATTGGATACCACGCTAGATTCTTGATGTAAATTAAATTCTTTTATAGAAACAAAAACAACGACAGATTTACAAGATGTTGAAATAACTATACAACGTGTGCATAACTATCGTAAGGACGAGTATACTTTAGAGCAACAAGTTCAACGTTTCAAATACCCTCCGTGGGCTCAACTAAAACTAAACGTCTCCAATATTTGAGCAGAAGGTTTATACAGGGTGTCCGCCGGGAAGGTATACTATTATGTTTTCCCGCCATTTTGGTAAACATTAGTTTTGACAATTCATATTTAGCAATTGTGAAGTAGAGACGTGACAAATTTATTATGGAAAAATATTCAATAAACCAACGTGTTTTAATCGTTAAAACATTTTATCAAAATCAATCATCGATTACTGTGACGATGAGAAAGTTACGTGAAATTTTTGGGAGAAACAACGTGCCAACAAGACGCACTATTTATCGTGTAGTAAATTATTTCGAAGAAAGAGGTTCTGTAGCTGACAGGGTCAAGCATGGGCCACAACGTACTGTCAGAACGGCCGAAAACATTACTGCTGCTCAAGAAAGTGTTCAAAACAATCTATCAACCTCAATTCGACGCCGCGTTCAGGATCTAGGTCTTCAAAGAACAACTTTGGCCACAATTTTTCACAAGGCCACAATTTTCATTTGTTTCCATTTAAGATTCAGTTGACGCTAAAGCTTCTTCCATAAGCCCATTTACGCCGCCGTACGTATGCCAATAGGATGTTACAGCTCACCCATGACAACCCCGATTTTCATGAAAAAATCATAATGAGTGATGAGGCACATTTTCATTTGAATGGATATGTGAATAAACAGAATAGTCGGTTCTGGGCAATGGAAAACCCTCAAAATATTCATCAGTCACCTTTGCATCCATTAAAAGTGACAGTCTGGTATGCAATTTGGTCAGGAGGATCATTGGACCTTACTTCTTTGAAACTGAAAACGGCGTAATGGTAACAGTCAATGGGGAGCGATATCGTGATATGATTGAAAACTTTTTAATGCCACAACTGCATGATTGGGGCTTGATTAATATGTGGTATCAACAAGACGGTGCCACATCGCATATAGCCAGGATTACAATGGAATTACTGCGAGACCTCTTTCCACAGCAAATTATTTTAAGAAATTGTGATGTTGATTGCTCCGGACTTCTTTTTGTGGGGATATCTGAAAAGCAAGGTTTATGCAAACCAACCAGAAACGCTTGAGCAATTCAAACAAAATATTCGTGATGAAATTAATAGAATACCGCGTAAAATGTGTGAGAATTTAATGAAAAATGTGCTCAAAAGGGCTCGCATTTGTGGGGCTAACAGAGGCTGACATTGTATTCCATATATAATGGCCAATATTAAATAAAACATTTATCAATATAAGATCCATTTTCTTTCATTTAATCAAAAATTATAAACAAAGTAGTATACCTTCCCGACGGACACCCTGTATTACGCTTGAAAGCACGCAGTGGTGTTATTACTGAGGACATTATCATTGGTTTTATATGGCTGACAAATGCTAAGTACAATGGACGAAAAAAATCAGCTTGAGCCTATATATAGAAGAATGCTATAGAGAAAGAAACTTTCTCTAGACTCTAAAAGATAAAATGTTCGTTTTTTCTGTTTTGATGGAATTTGATGTACTTTCGGTTGAAGCCTATGGCATTTACCATTTATTACCCACGCAAAACCTCTATACTTTCCTTATGAAAAAGTATATTCATAGACTATTTTATATACATATTAGGTATATAGTCCATCAATTATCTGCGTTGATTGATTTGTTCTTATTGTCTCACCCTGCCAACGTGCCATTTTCGGATCAGTATTATTGTCCTATTATTTCAAAGCATGCCTTTATTTTTGTTTCTTCAAATATTAAAGTTCAACGTAAAGATAAAAATGTTTTGAGTTTTATAAGTCAGTAAGTCCAGCACTACTGACTTATTTGATTGTGATGTTGATTGTCAGTTAAATATACTTATGGTAGGTTTGTCCTTCATCCATTTTGTTATACCACTTAAAAAAAAGATGTACGAGTATAGGCTGCGTGATAAATGGTGCTCATCGCCACAAATTCTTTACCTCCGTTCAATACGTGATTTAGCTTTTTCTGAATATATTAATGATGACAATGATGTTAACTGGAAAATTTATTGCAGCGCCGGAAATCGTTGCAAAAGTATCAGTAGAAAACTGAAAATTGAGGCGCATACTGCACTTTTCGAAAACACTGTTTCTGTGAAAACACTGAGGAATCGCATTAGTGAGAATGGCTTGATAGGTGATACTTGCAATCAAGGTAATTTTGACAATATTGACGTTGAGCAACTAAATACGCATTTTGTTGGCAACCAACTGAACGTAACTACGTATCCCATACCTCAATCGATGAATAATGGATTCTCCTTCGATGAATTGTGGTCTGCGTCTTCTTCTGTTAAGTCTAATGCTCCAGGGGCGGATGGTCTGCATTGAAATTTTAAAAAATAATTTTTCTACTAATTCCATGCCAATATGCAACGATTCATCTATTAGATTTAATCTGCTTACTGTTTATAAAAAAATAAAAATTAAATATAAAATTCATAAACATATAATATGACTTCAAAAAAGGTATGATTATTAAAGGCAAAGAAAAGTATGAAAAAAGACTAATTCAGAAATTAGAAGTTAATCGGTATATAATCTGGAAACATAAGATAATCGGTATGTAATAAAGGCTGCTTACAATTTAATTGAAAACAAAACTTTACAGTAAAGTCTGAAAGTGTTGTAGAATGTGCCTTTTGTAAGAATCAGGACATAATTTGAAACTTTTTAAATGGCTTGGTAGTAAATTGTAAATTTGACCTACTCTTACTACAAAAGCATGACCCATGAGTGCGGTTATTTTTGGAATAACAAGCTGCTCATTACGAGTGGAATGTGAAAAATTAAACGAATTAAAAAGAAATTGAGGACTACACAGTCGAACAACTTTATAAAATAACACCAAAGACCTCAAATCAATATAATTTTTAAAACTACAGCACAAAAAACGCTTAACATACGGTGTTACATGAACACGACGCATCAGTGATTACAAATGTCTTATAACTCTATTAAACGTCATCTGAATTTTCCTCATATTTTGTTTATTAGTGCCACTATATAAAGGGTGTCCCAACAAGAACGCTTTATTAGATTTAGATTTTAAATAAAACACAGATATTTAAAAAAAAATCGTGAAACTTTATTATATCGTAAAGTAGACAGAATGAGGTTATGTATGGAACAACACATCCGGCAGATGGCCGCCGCGGCTTTGCTGGCACACACACGATCTTTTAATGAAATTTTCAACGACCTTTTTCATAAATGCTGAGGTATTTCATTAATGCAGCGTCCAATTTCCTCTTTTAAGACTTGAGTCGTCGTCGGCTTACGCGAATAACCATCGACTTCAAAAAAACCTCAAAGAAAAAAGTCTAATGGTGTTAAATCGCACGCATTCTGGTCTCCAAAACACGAAATAACACGACCGGGAAATGACTGATGCAGCAATTGCAGTGAGACGTTGAGGATGCATTTGCTTCTCGTCAGTAACTCGAGAATTTTCCTCACCCCAAATGCGACAATTCTGCCTATTGATGAAGCCATCAAGATGGAAATGGGCCACGTTACTGAAGATGATTTTATCGACAAAATCAGCATTTTCATGTTGTCTCTCCAATATCCAATTAATGAACTCCCTTCGCTGTCCGTGGTCAGCTGGCTACAGTTCCTGAGTCAATTGAACTTGGTATGCATTAAGATGCAAATCTTTCGTCAAAATTCGCTGCATAGTGGATTTGGAGACATCAATTTGCTGAGCTGGGTGTCGAAGTGAGGTGGATGAAGTTTGAGCGACATTTTCGATCGATCGACGTGGTCGAAGGCGCGTTGTTGTCTTTACATCACTAACAGACCCAGTTTTGGCAAATTTATCCATTAATCTCTTTACAGTTGACTATTTTGAAGCATTATTGTGATCCCAAATTGATCGCAATTTGCGAACTGTAGCCGGAAAACTTTCACCATTTTGGTAAAACAATTTCACAGTGAGAATGCGTTGTTCATTCGTGTAGCGCTCCATTTTTACTAACCTCGCACCTTTTACTAGCAAACAATAACAATTGTTCAAATGTCAAACAATGACACTTCGAATGGCGGCAAATTTAAATCTGGCATTTTTGTTGGGACACTCTTTAGCTCTAAACAATACAGAATACTAGGCATATAAAATGATATAAGCATAGGTGACATTAAATCAGTGTTATAAAAACTTCGCAGTGAATAATTTAAACGCCGGACTACATTATCCACCTGATAGCTAAAGCTTAGTTTGTTGTCTAAAACTACTCCCGAACAATGTACACTGAGGACCACTTTAATACCTGTGCCTCGATAAGGTAAACTCAGGTTTAAATCATGATTAGAAAAAAGCATAGCTTTTGTTTTTGGAATGTTGATTGAGAGTTTATTTTCCGTCATCCATGGCAGATCAAATTTAACGCATAATTAATACTACTTTGCAGAACATCAGCAAAGAACAATTGTAAAGAACAATTGTACATCATCTGCAAATGAATAGGGACTGCATGTATCATCAAGGATACTAAAGAGATCATTCAAGTACAAAATAAAAAGTATTGGACCAAATACCGAGTCTTGAGGAACACCGCTTTGGACAGGTAAAACAAAAGACAACGAATCATCAACAACAACATATTGACTCATACCATACAGGCATGACGAAATCAATCGACAGGTATGAACGTTGAAATTAATTTGGTGTATAATTTATCCAACAAAACACTATAATCAACACGATCAAATGCCTTTTCTAAATCCAAAGACAATAACACACAAACCTTTTGATCACATACTTCTTTCCTTATGGTATCAGTAAGATCAATAAGTAGTCCAGTGGTACTCCTATAATTTCGAAATCCATATTGACAGTCATTCAGCAGAGGCTCACTTTCAATGAAACGCAAAAACTGACACATTAAAATGTGCTCTTTGACAATATGGAAATTAATGAAATTGGTCTCAAATTTTCGAAATCACTGGAGTCGTTTTTGTTTTTATTGGGACCACCATAGCCAACTCCCACTGAACTGGAAAAGAAGATGTCATTATGATCGTGTTAAATAAGTGCCCGAAAATAAATAAATACTCGTATTTATTTCTTTCAGTGTCCCTTCGTGGTCATTCTAATACATAGAAAGTAGTTTCCGTAGAAATATCGCGTTGGCATACAAAAAATTTCTTCACACACATTTTTCATATAAGAAAACTCTTCCGTCAACACTTTTCATACATACTTTTCCTATAGAAAAGTGTCCTCACAGGCACTTTCCATACAAAAAAATTGTATTCATAGATACTTTACATACAAAAAAAAAGTATCTTCATAGACATTTTACATATAAAAAAGTGTCATACAGACTTTACACATAGAATAGTGTCTACATAAACAATGTCCACACAGGAAAGTGCCTCCATAAACACTTTCTATATAGGAAAGTGTCTTCACAAACACTTTCTATATAAAAAAGTGTCTTCATAGACACTTTTTATATAGAAAAATGTCTCCATAAACATTTTCCATATAGAAAAGTGTCTCCATAAAAATTTTTATAAAAACATCCAAACAATTTCCCCTGTATCCTAAACAAGTTCTCTCATTCAATAAGCTTGCTTACACTCACTTCATTTGTATCCTCACTCAGCGGAAGCTACAGTTTAACGACGATTCCGAACGTCACAGTCAGAGAAGTAGATTACTTGACTGCTCGAAGTATTCGTCATCGATTTAGCTGCCGCTCAAATAATGATAGGTGCCTGTAGCTGGGATTGAACCCAAGATCATGATAACCATCGTCGCGGCCGATAAATTTTGGTAAATATTTCATTAACACATAAGGCGTTCCAATGTTGTACTTTAATTTAAACGTAATTAAAATATTCTATTTAATAGAACAACTGAATAAAAAAATATATATTTAGTATACAAATTAATAAAATGAGAAATTTTATTTTTGATTCGAGATGTATTTCTGCACAAGAACAACCAAATTTAAATGTTGCGGTGAAAGCCGGCTTCATATTATTCCAGATTTATATTATTCCAGCATAAGACAACAATGTTTTAGAAAGAACTAAGGAACAGTTTTCAACTTGTAATCTTAATTCGTGAGTAAAAAAATTAGAATTTAAAGTTTACGTCTTTTCCAATACAATATATTTCTACAGCAAAACAAACGTTCAGTTTCGTCTCAGGTTTGATATTCTAAACTTACTTAAGTTACATTTGAAGTTGTTCATACATTGATTCGGTTTTTTATCTGAAACAAAATTAGAAACCTACATTAATTCTGTTTCTCACATATTTTGATTCAAGAGCCTGAGACGGAAATATACTTTTATGCAGCTTCCTTTTGTAGTATATGAGTGTAAATTGTATAAGCATATACTCTAGATCATCAAAACTGCGCCTAGAACATTCAAGTACGATATATGTAATCTCTTTCCCTCTTTATCTGTGGGTGGGACTTTTCTAGAATTACGTTTACGACAACAAGTTGTGTTTGTTCCTCTCGCTCCCATTGTTTGGTCTATTGCTATCTCCTTTTCACTTGTTATGTATATAAGAACATTCTAGAATTAAGTCTATGATATACAACACTATTCTGTAAATATGTTTGTCTTTGTTGCACCCATTATGTAAATATGTGTTCTCTCTGAAATATTGTAGCATTTTCTAGAATAAGTAATTTTAGTATAAATAGAGCAACTTTGTACGTTTTTGGAGAATTAATAAAGTTGACGTTGATGTGGAAATACGCTCCACGATACCAAACTTTCTTAGTCTGAATCAGAACTTAAATCAGATATAGTTTTGTTACTTGGCAAAATACTTTAAATAGCTTATTTTCTCAATTTACGACACGGACTCTCAAACACCAGGCTTTCAAATGAAATACAAACAAAAGGTTTCAGAAACTAGATAAAAATCAAAATTGTTTCTAATTTAGTTTTGAGTGTAAAAATCAGTATCAAAATGGTTTATAATTTAGTTTTGGATATGTGAAACAGAAACAGAAATTCAATACAATTTTGATTCGGTTACCGGAATTAGTAGAAGAACTTTGCATATTTTTGTTTTAGTTTCCAGAAACTGAAACACATCAAAATAAATCAAGCCGGTCAGGTTACGGTCCCTGGCCCCTTCTGCATCTGCTTCCAACCGAAATAATGATTACAAGTGTTGCTTGATACGATAATGAAACATAACATTTGAAAAGAATTATTTTGACCCAGATATTCTGGTAACTCATTAATTGACAGGCTTCCTGAAATTTCATATTTTCTTTGTAATTTATAATTGTTCCGCTGCAGTAATATAAATTTCTGTCCGTTGTATTGTTTTATAAATCGTGATGAAATTTGAACATAACTACGCCGTTCTACAAATTCCCCATACAATTTAATGCCTCAACCCATGTATTCTCAGATTCATGTTTTCCACACCTAGCTTTAGACATAATTAGGTTTGGGAATGAAAACAAACTCTATTGCCACATCCCTCCAGAACATTCCATTTAAATTGGTTAATTTACAAATATTTTTCTCTAAGATGTCTAATTTAAAATTGAAATTTTGTCAAAACCTTTTATTGTATTCACCAATTTTGAAAATACCAATGTTTCCTTCATATGTACTTTAATCCTGTGAGTTAAAGTGTTGTAAGCATAGAGTACTAATTAAAGAAGTGAAAATGCTGATTGAAATGGTGTCGATATTTTTCTGAAAATCTCGGATGCAATCCCCTTGGATCTTAGTTTTAATAATTGACTTCCCACGCCTATAAATAACTACATTTAACAGATCTGACAGCAAAAAAACATTTAAAAAAGTCGACTTTTACAACAGAAAAGTCAACTCTTCGACTTTTTTACACCACGAAAATTGATTTCGAATTTTCCATTTTTTCATACCATCTAGTCGAAATTCGACTTATTTGCAACACTAAATTCGATTTTGACTTTTCCATTTTTCCATTCCATTTAGTCGAAATTCGCTTTACACAATCCTACTTGAGTAACCAGAGTGTTATGAAGCTCTATCACTTGTTAATAGACAAAAGCTCGGATAGGTCATTTCCCCACAACATGTGCATTCAGACATTTTTCTACAATTCGAATGACTACAAAACTACACTGTATGACGATTGTGAAGTAAAACCATTGCATTTCGTATTCCAAACTCTTAATAACCCATTGTTGTAATAAGACTGCACTACATCGTATCAATGGAAACGACGTCAAGTAACCCCAAAATGATTGTTATTTTGTATGGGAATTTAATTATCCTTTTCTTCAATTCAATTCTTAACACCAATTCTCAGAGGACTGCAAAACGACGAGCGGTCTGGATTTTGATCAATGAATAAGGAATTAATAGCTAATTTTCTATTTGAGACCAGACACAAAGCACAAAAACGGATTTATTAAATGGATGTGGTACGACGTCTACGTCGTATTCAACCCTGTCGTTGCTGCTTCAGATTCGTGAGGAGTTATGCCATACTTGGCATTTGGTGGCGGTTATGTAGACGACAATAATTATCTGGTTACGAAATACGACACCATACATTGTTGCCTTTTTATAGAAGAATAATGAACAGAATTTTAAAATATGGCATATGCAGAGAGATGTTTACACGAGTACATAAATACTACCCTCAGAGTTAAATATGTCGTACACGCCCCTCAATTAATTCGATAATTGAGATGTAGTACCATTTCACTAAATAGCAATTACGTGAGCCTTTGAATTAGAGCAATGCATGGCTAAGTTTATTCATACAACAGGTCTATCCATAAAATTTCTATACAATGAATAATTCATTAATTTAGGCTGCTATGTCTTCATAAAATCAGCTCGTATTAAAATGTATCTTCATAGAAACGTTCTCTAAAGAAATAAACATCTGTAACCATTTTACTTTGCAGAAAATTGTCTTCATTGACGCATATATTACTTTTATTATACACTGCAGTGGTTTGAAAGCCGCCAGTCTGGCAAGGCTGTCCCTAGTAAATACCAATCATCTGAAGTGTTATTTATTTAGCAAAAGATTTTCCATTTACGAATATGAACCGTTTGCCAACCGAAGAACGCGTAAAAATAGTTACAATTTAGTACAAAAGTGATAATTCAAACGGGGGGTTTTAATCGAACAAAATTTTCCATATTTCTCTGTCGACGGTTACGTCAATAAGCAAAATTGCCGCATATGACAGCTCGGAGAACGCAGAAGTAATTGTGGAAAATCCATTGCATCTGAAAAAAGTAACGGTTTGGTGCGCGTTATGGTCTGAAGGTGTCATTGAGCCGTATTTTTTTCGAAAACGACGCTGGAACATCCTTAAAATGATCCAATCTAGAGGCGGTCAATCAAATGGCAATGTATTCGTAAATAATGCAATGCAAGATCCAAGCATTATAATGAAATAAAAGTTTCATCTAAATCATAGCTATATCTATGTTTTATTTAACTATACTTTTGAAACCGAAAAATGGATAACCCTGTACAAAAGTGTCTTCTCAAATTCATGGAAAACCAAGGTGATACCCACTTTGCTTAAATAAAAATGTCCTCACACGCGCTTTGCTTATACAAAAGAGTCTTCGTAGACACTCCATATTCAGAACCGTCATCATAGGTACCTAACTTATGCAATAGATTCCCCCACAAAAACTTCATGTACAGAAAACTCCCACTTTCCGTATAGAAAAGTGTCTATAAAGACACGCATAAAAGTGTCTTCGCAGATGATTTTCATGCAGAAAATTTTCTTTTTAGATACTTTTTCAAAGGAATGTTTCTTCTCAGAGACTCTTTAGAAAAGTGTGTCCTCATACACAGTTTTGTGGCAATTTTCGTACCGGTAAGCTTTTTCATAGACATTTTTAATGCAAAAAAGTCTGTTCATAAACACTAACCATATAGAAAAGTTTCTTCTTAGATATTTATATAGAAAAGTCTACCTTCATATACAATTTTCATACGTTTTGAAAGGTCTTCATAAACACTTTTAGTACAGAAAAATGTTTTCATAAACACTTTTTACATAGAGTACCTTCATTGATAATTTTTTTTTATAAAAACTATCTTTGTAGGTACATTTTATGTAGAAGAGTTCTTAGACACTTTTCATATCGAAAATTGGCTTCATAGGCAGTTTTCAGAAAAGTGCAGTAAATGTAGAAAAGCGTTTTCATAAACGTCTTTTATATAGGAAAGTGTCTTCACAGACACTTTTCATATACAAAAAAGTGTTCATAGATACTTTTCATATGGGAAAGTATCCGCATAGGCACTTTTCATATGGAAAGGTGTTCATAGATACTTTTCAAACAGAAAAATGCCTTCAAAGTCACTTTTCATACAAAAAACTATCTTTACATACACTTTTCTTCTAGAAAAGAGCCTCGTTAGACACTTTCCATATAGAAAAGTTTCCTCATATGCACTTTTCGTATAGAAAAGTCTTCTCATATGCACTGTTCATATCGGAAAGTGTCTTCATATACACTTTTTATATAGACACATCTATAAAACACACAGTTTTATAGAACAGATGTTTTGTGGGTAATTTTCTTAAAGAAAAGTCTCTTCGTAGATTCTATTCGTAATTCAAAGTTTCTTCATACACGCTTTTATTTGAAGAGCTTCTAAACAGACATTTTTATTATATAGAAGTCTTTTCGAAAATGCTTTTCCAAAAGAAAAGTCCGCTCATAGACATTTTCTTATAGAGAAATCTCCTCAAAGAATATTTTCTAGCAGATAAGTCTTTTCAAAGACACTTTCCGTATAATATTTTGTATTCATGAGCCATCTTATTTACAGTCGTCTGTGTTCACAGCCGGTTTTTTTTTATAGAAAAGTGACTTCTTAAATGTTTTCTTGCAGAAGACTCGGTTCATACAGAAAAAAGCTTTTCGTAGACACTTTTCTCATAGAAAAGTCCCTTCAAAGACAATTCGAATTGGCACTTTTCTTATAAAAACGACACTTCATAAATACTTTGTTACAGAAATGTATTTTTATTGACACTTTTCTTACAGAAATATGCCTTCACGAACACTTTCCATATAGAAAAGTGCCCTTGTTGACACTGTTCAGAGGAAAAAATATCTTCAGAGAGGCTTATTATGCTGGAAAGCATCATCTCAGACGCATTTCCAATAAAAACGTGGTTTATATAGGAAAATATATTCATAAACTTTTAAGGCAGTTGTCGTATGGAACGATTTCCCACGGGAAATTGTCACGATAGTGACACTTTTCTTACAGAAAATGGCTCTCGTAACGCATCTTCCGCAGCAATTCTCATAGACAAAAATATTTTACGCATTATTTTATATAAAAACCATCTGCTCGAGCAATATTCCAGATAGAAAAGTTTCTGTATATAGAAAATTCATTTTTTTCCTTTATTTTAGGGATTAAATTCTATTTTATTTTGATACCAATTAATTAAAAGATTTGCGTGTTTGAGCTAGTTATGAATACAACAAAAAATGTATTCCAGGATTTCGGTGTAGCAACAACAGATTTTGCTTAAGGACCTACGACGAACAATCCAGATATTTGTCGTTATTTATTTGCATACCAATCTTCTTATTTGTCGTTTTGCATTTATGTACAAGGCAAAGTATTACTCCGCCCGTTGCCAATGCTCTGTTTGTTTCCAAAAGTATTGTTGCTATTGCTATATTGCTATTAGAAATCGTAACATTTCAATCCTATTAAATTATGTTTTTCTTTTAATTAAATTTTCAAGTTGTTTACAAACGATTTTTATCCTTTTATGTAAATGTTTCCGGTAAATAAGAAGTCTCCTCCCCTTTTACACTCAAAGACCTGAGAGAGCACATATGTATGTTGCATATGTATGTTGCAACTCAAATGTTTGAGTTCGTACGCTGTGGTTGGTAGCCGAAATGCCCACATAGCGTTTGATAAGCTGGCTATGAAAAATCACTCATTGGGCAATGCCAACATGTTTTGCTGAAGTATAAGTTTGCGACCGGAAAACAGATGGCCGACTTCCTGTAACCGGTCAAGTCAACTCAAGTGTTGCACGAAGTATAGAGGTGATTGGCAAGGAGTCCTACAAATCCGAAAATACGTGCAAGTTTAGCGGCTAAAAACATATTGGAACAACTACTGGCTACTTATTATCATTTTGGCCAAGAGAAAACAACATAAACATTTGACAATGGAAAAATCATCCCATTTAACATGAATCTGACATTCACGCAACCGCATCTTAAAAAATTATCATGTGACAAATAACGCAATCGATACCTTATCTTTAATAGGTGGCATTGTTGCCGATGTCGTGTCAACAAATGGCTAAAAGAATACGTTAACGTATGGCTTGTCCTCCACCTATTTCCCAATACAATATCCCTTGTCATCAACATATGTAGAGTTATTGTTATATATAAACATCTTGGATTTATTTATCTTTTTCCAAAAATACTTATTTACATTTGCGGCTATATTAAATTCCAATGTCCAGCTTTTCTGGTTTAGTTTGATTCTTCTTGTTGGATTTTGGAGAGAGTTGGCAACATGTTGGATCATTACAGCAACTATCTGAAAGAAAATTAAGACGGTGAGGGTATAAAATATATTCATCGGGGACGCACAAATATTCTCATCACAGGGACAAGAATTTACATGTTATAATGAGAAAATGATAACCTTGGAGTTTTTATTCCCCACAATTGTGGCCAGCTTGACATTCTAAAAACAAGAACCAAGGTAAAAACGATATAAGCAGCGATCTCGGCAAAGTTCTTCGTAAGATGGAGTCATATTTTTAGATAAATCTGAGATTGCAATTTTCTTTAGTTTGTGTATTGTATTTGTTTATAAACTCTTTCAATAAGATGAATTGGCCTATAAATACTTCCTTAAAGTAATTTGACAGGTTTGTTCTCTAATTTATTCATGAAGGTATCTTTCTGACATATTTAGTACTTCATTTTCGCTCAGTTTCGCTCATGAAACATTATCTTTAAACACGGTAAGTCCTAAGCAAGTATAGCAAATATATCACTTAAAATTTGAATAGGGATAGGGAGAATTTTCTTAGATTCACAAGTTAAAACTAGCTGACCTGAAAAACAAGGCACAAAAAACTTGGGAAAATTTTTCTTTATTTTTTAACGTAACCTCCTTTTAGCTCTATACATTTTTTCTAGCGATATTCAATAGCTTCTATACCCGGTTTATAGTAACAGCTGCCAAACTCCTTAATATAGCAATCAACCGCAGACTCCACCTCTTCGTTGTTTGCAAATCCTCAAGTCTGGATATAGAAAATAGTCCGAGGGAGATAAATCTTTCGAATAGGGTGCGTTGTTGTGGAATGAAATCGTATGGCGCACGAGATCACCAACATTTCTCCGATAGCGTGAATGAGTTATAAGAGAAAGAGAGAGAGAGAGTCTTTTGGTGATTGGAAAACCTCTTTCCCTCCTATTACAAATATAGCAAGTAGCGCAAAAATCTGACAAACATGTTGCTTGAGCTTTCAAAATATACATATATACAAACTATTTTTTCTTTTTGTGCAATTATTTGTACGAAAACTTCATTGTTATTAAAAAATGATCGGAATTAAAACACAATAACAAAAAAAAAATAATAGCTTTCTGAAGTCTTCCGCTTAGAAATATACCAATTTGTGTGTGTAGTAGCCTAAGAGGCGTAGCAACGCACGCATTGTTAATTCAAAAGACTAAATTATATTGAATTTAGTACTATTAATTGATTGGTTCTAAGAATATATAGGTAAAACTAGGATAACATTCAGAGCTTAGTCATATTTACATAATATCGATTTTTCAAATTGGAGACTTTTTCCACTTTGTGGTAATCACCTCACGTAGTTTCAATAACATGGTATTTAAACGTATTTCAATTGTAGCTATTTTTTTTATTACATCATTTTTCAAATTTTTTGAACCTTTTGTAGGACATTGTCTGGTATAAGCCCCCGGCAGAAGTAAAAAATTGTTCGTTCATTATAGGACGTTCCATTTCCGAGTAACAGACATTTTTATATTTTAGCAATTTTTTTTTTTTTCAACTAGTTTTTAAAAATATTTTTGGCACTATGTGCCAATATTTTATATTTTTATATTGTATATATATTTTATATATACATATATAGATATAGCGATATTTCAGAATTTTTCATACTTTGGAAAAAAAATGTCCATGTGCTACCCATGAGTGGCTATGAGTGTGGAGCAAAGTTGCACGTTATTCATGAGAAATGCGTAGCCTTCGTTGAGAAACGTGTAGCTACACGACGGGTAATATGTGGATACCAATTACACGTTACTTATGAGTGGAGAGTTGTTGTGTAGTTGCCTCATTTTTCATGGGTAATGTGCAAGCGATCATTTCTCCATGCGTGTGGGCTACTTACGAGTTGCCAAACTTTATCTGACATTATAATGCAAAACAGTTGACAAAAAATTAAGTCACTGCAGTCTAGGGGTTGGGGATTACAGCGGAAAGATTAAATTTTAATATGTATGGGAGCTACCAGAAGGAATGTGATAGTGTCGTCCACTTTCCTCCTCAGCATTTGATACTCCAAATGGATGAGTAAGAAAAAAAGAACATAGAGTTTCCAAGTTTCAGAAAAAAATTGTCAACTAATACTATAGGGAAAAATGTTGATTACTGTAGTTTACTAAGTAGAAATTACAGAAAAAATTTAATTTCGGAAAATTGTCCAATTTATGCCAGTAGCAATTTTCATTCTGAAAACCTACCATGATCCTTAAAATATATGAGTTAAATCAATCATTTGTATGGGACGTGTCAAAAGGGTAGTGGTTAATTAATCAATTCGTTCTGAATTCTTCCAAGCATTGTAAACCCATACAATGGACAAAAATTTTGTTTACAATAGTCCACGATGTAGGAGTTACAGGGGATAACACTAAATTTTGAAAATTCCGTCGATTCATATGGTAGATACCAGAAGGTCTGACTCGATACAGCTCATTTACAATTCCATTTGCAATTGGCTACGCAAAATCATGTCTATCGGCCAGCCAAAAAAGCGGTCATCGCTCAAACGACTTAAGAAGCCATGAAACACATTTGGTCAAAAAATACTTGACACTTAAACACTTCCTTCTGAGTTGCGCAGTTTTGCCATATAAAAATGCAAACATTTGTTTTGATATTGGCGTATTCTTTTACATTTACATTTACTTATAAACACTGTCATTTTCTGTTGACAGTTTCACTTCATTTCCTCCCAGTTGATTTTGATTTACTCTTCTGATATACTCGTACAACAAAGAACAGGGAGTGATTGTTAGCTCATACTTGTTCGATTTCACACTTTCTATTCACGTACCTACTCATCTTTCTGTGGCCTTTTTAACCCATTGATGCTTTATGGATATATTGCGTCACATCGAAACATCTTGTCTTTGAAAACATCAATAAGTAAGCTCAAATAATTGCTACTTTGTGTGAGAATTTAATTATCCTTTTGAATTCTTAACACCAACTCCCGAAGGACCATACAAATGCGGAGAGAGAGCTAATTTTTGATCTCGCAGGTATTCAAAGGAATAATATGCCAATTTTCTATTCGAGACCAGTCGCAAAGCACATAAACGGATTTATTAAATGAATAGCGTGGAGTCTAGTCAACCCTGCCAAGATGCGTGAGGGAGTTACATTAAACACAGGCCTTTTGGTGGCGGTTTTTGAGTCGGCAATAATTATCTGGTTACGAAACATGACACCTTTTGATGCTTCCATTTATTTGCATCTCTTTCAACGGGGATTTACGAAGAGACCTTAGGTTTTAACATGTGAAAAGATGCTCATGCGAGCATGCGAACATAGCCCTCTGAGCTCCGTATTCCAGAAACGCCCAACAATTAATTCAACAATTGATGCGTAGCACCATTTCATTAGAAAAAAAGAAACAATTACGTGAGCTATTAAAATCGAGCAACCTTGAGGGGTAAATATATTCATATAGACACTTTTCATAGCGTTTCAAATCTCTATGAACACACTTTTCTACACGGAAACTGTCTATAAAGACACTTTCCTATACGAAAAGTGTCTACGAAGGCAATTTTCTATACAAAAAGTGTTTATGAAGGCAGTTTTCTATACGAAAAATGTCTATGCATACAGTTTTCTATACGACATTGTCAATGAAGACAATTTTCTATACGAAAAGTGTCTATGAATGCAGTTTTCTACATATATACGAAAAGCATCTATGAAGACAGTTTTCTATACGAAAATTGTCAATGAAGATAATTTTCTATACGAAAAT
>JAHXMU010000231.1:1229319-1242371 GCA_019455685.1 Philornis downsi
TTAGTCGGCTAGTAAAGTCATTCGTATAAGATAAATAGAAGACAATAGTATCACTTTAATTGTAACTAAGCTATCACCGTTTACTTGCTGCTTACTTACCTACTTGCTTTACGATTTCCAATTGCCTACACAATCCCGAATTCCCGATACTTTCGAGCTGCCGATGACACTGAATTGCCGGCAAGACTCTGTACTGAGATTAATCCATAAAAGACAGCATACATAATTTATATCAAATATATATAATACAGTATTGTGACTAGACGTGGCACAACGGTTCGAAAAACTCGATCTAACCACCTATCAAATATTTGATATGTCTGACGAATACTTCAATTAATCGATAAATCTAGTAAATGCTCCTCAAGCTAACGTCCGATATTATCGATGAAGTATAGGTCCCGCTGAATGCGTTTAAGTTCACTAAAAGTAACAAACTTTCCCATATTTCAATTTATTTTCGTTTTCTTTTATTTTTCAATATATATGTAGGCTGTGTTTCCTTGCAATATGGAAACCTCTAAAATGATTCACAAAAAACGGTCAACAGAAACCCGGTTTCGTCTTAAGAATGGTTTCCGTTTCAGTAAGCGTAGGATCTAAAGGGCCCTATTTTAGACTTGAGTGCACTTTATTTTGGGAGATCGCCCATATACTGCAATTTCGCCGTTTAAGGTGTTCTTTTAAATCCAAAGGGCCCAGCTTTAACTTTAATTTTCACGCTTTGATGCGTATTTGGCGAGCGACTCCGCACCATACACAACAATAGGCGTTTGTGCTTTCGAAATCTTCGATGGCGAGCACTCTATTTAAGTTTAACCCGCCAAAATATTAAACAAGAAAGCAATACGATCGAAGCTCCTGACTGGATCAGATCAAAAATTTAAATTCACATGGCGGAATATTATTCCAAACAAAAAAAAATTGCCAGAGAGATGTAAAATTGCACGTCCATCACTTCAGGACTATAACATATACTCGTATGTGAAACAAACAATAGAAACAAAAAAACTTACATTTCAACACGTTCCACTTTTACACCCCACATAAATGTGACATCATCCAAAATTTCTTCGATTCGCTTGGACAAAGAATCCTTATCGGACAGCAGTTCCACAAGATCCTTTGTACCCACCACATTGCGCAATGTGGTTTGCGCCAGGAATTTAGTGGACTGGCGCACGTTCGATATTTGCAATACGGAATTCAGGGGGTTTTGGATGTTATAATAGACAACGCCATCCACTTGAATAGTAACTGAGTCACGGGTTAAAATTTCTTGTGGGTTAACATTAAACGATTGCGTGCGCAAATCGACTTTGACAAATCTGTCTACACAGGGCAGTATAAATATAAGGCCTGGACCATGTACAGTATTTTCTCTGGGGAAAATAGATTGAAGGAGGTTGTAAGTTATTTAAAAAGCTGTACTATGCAAGTCTTCACCTTAACCTTCCCAAACGGAATATTATGGCGCGCTCATAAACTTTGGCGGTTACAAAACAAAACCAAATGGAAATTGGAAATGTGGCGATTAGCACCAGGTACGAAAGAAATACTAAACAATTTTCACAGACGGGCGCAGTGTCACGAGCTATACACGTTTTGAAAGGATTAAGAGATCAAAGAATTGAAAATACAAGTTGAGGAGTAATCCGTTCTTACCTGGCCGTATGATACGTGGACCAAACTTAGGGCCACTGGACAAGTTGACGCTCTCCATTTTGAATATTATAATTCAAAATTTTTCCAAATCTTGAGTAAGAACAAACGAATGAAGAAATATGTGTAATATGACAATACAATTATGAAATATATCTGCCATTAATTCTAAACAGGTAATGTTATCATACCCAATTTAGTTTGAAAAAAAGGGGCAAGAATAGAAAATAATGGCCCGCCGTGGCACGATGATTAGAACACGCAGTTATCACGCGTACTACCGAGGGTCGAATTCCAATTCAGCCACTGGTCATTAATTGAGCGGCGTTCATCTCGATATGTCCAGCGAGTACTTCATTAGCCGAGTAATCGCCATGTCTGGTAAATGCTTCCTAAACTGGCATTTTGAGTCATGGTTAAACTGTAAATGTATCACATCTCGTTTTTTAGATGCAAAGGAATTTGTTGAATATTTTTTTTCCAGCGATATCCAATAGCCATCCACCGCTGACTCCACTTCTTCATTGTTGGCAAATCTTTTTCAAGTTTAGAAATAGGAAATAGTCGGAATTAGCTAAATCTGACGAATAAGGTGCGTGCTGAAGCAATTCGAACTTTAATTCATCAATTTTAGTCATCGAAATAATGGATATGTGAACTGGAGCGTGGCTTTGATAAAACAATACTTCTTTTTTTGCCAAATGCGGCCTATTTCTATAATTTCATCACCTAAACACTGCAATAATTCAGCATAATATTCGCCGTTGGTGGTTTTTCCTTTCTGAAGGTAGTCAATACAAATAACCCCTTGCGCCAGCCAAAGAACAGACCTCACGACCTTGCCTTGTCTTGAGATGGAACTTTTTGGACACGATTCCCCCATTCAAGTCCACTGATTTGCCCGTGTCTTTGTCTCAGATGTGAAGAGGTGGATCCAAGTCTCATCCATTGTTACAAATCGAGGCAAAAATTCGGTTTTATTGCGGTAAAACATCGCCAAAGACTGTACTGAAACATCTCCACGACGCTGTTTTTATTCTGTTGAAAGCTAGCACGGCACCCATGTTACGCACAGCTTTCTCGTCTTCAAATGTTTGGTCAATATACGATGTATAGCACTTTTCGAAATGCCTATCATTTCAGCTCTCATCTTCAGCTGACGATTGTGTGGATTTTCCTAACCGAGTCTGGCGTGGACATCTCAATTGTCCATCTTGGCAGCTCGTACGGCCCCGTTTAAATTCTGCAACTCAATATTTTACAGTCGTAAACGAAGAAGCAGACTGCCCTAGAGTATAATCTAGCTCATCTTTAACATTAGTTGGTCTGAGCCCTTTCAGATGGAAATATTGAATTACATAACGTGACCAAATTTTTCGATGTTTACAAATTCACTGAGATCGTATACAATTTTGTTGACTCAAATAAAAATACTAAACAATATGGCGCCTTGCCAGTTTTTAGCAAAATATTTTTTTTCAAACTACCGGCACCATCTACACGCCAGATCGGTTAGTTTTGGTACCGCCCTCGTATTTCATATTCTTGGAAAAAATGTAAATTTAGATATCACTTAAATATAACTATTCGAAATTAGTTCAGTAGTTGCAAATTCTCATTATGGTGCTTATAATAATACTAACACTGACTGTAAGCAACCAATTCAGTTATGTTAAATAATTAGGGGTACATCATCGTATATATGCGTTGGGGAGTTAGATATGAAGTTAAGCAATTTATAAATGGATCTTAAGTATTCAGATTATGTGGCTTTCCATTACTAGGCTTTTTCAAAGCAATGAATGATACCTGTAATATACCCTGAACAATCCCGGGAAGACAACATGGGCACAAGTGCTTAATGCGGACATCAATAGTTTGACTACGGAAAACTTTTATATAAAAAAGTTCTTAGTAAATACAAATGTGTTCGTAGATATTTTCCACATAGAAAACTTCTTCACGGGCACTCTTTGGCATAGAAAAGTATTTGCGGTAATTTCTCAAAAAGTGCTTTTATAGACATTTTTGGTATAGAATGTTATGTGATGTGGAGACTTTAAATGTACAAAAAGGTTTTGAAGAAACTTTTCATGTGGAAAAGCGTTTATAAAAACACTTTATAGATACTTCCTTATACTTCATATTCATACAAATTAGTGTCCCTATAGACACTTTTCACATGCCTTCAAAATATGTTTATATGCAAAAATCTACAAGCACTTTTCATATTTACCCAAAAAAGATGATTTTCTTAAGAAAAAATGTCAACAAGTACTTTTTCTATAAAATCATATACTGGTAAACTTTTCAATGTTCTGCTTATTTTGTAAGTAAAATAATAAAAAAAAGAAAAAAAAACTATTATTTTATTTTAATTCTCATACCTAGAAGTAAAATAACTAAACTACAAACTTTTTCATGTCAAGAGTCTTCTCACTTTTTACCAAATTTGTTTGAATGAATGACAACATACTCGTATGTTAGGTTTTGAGGCAGGCTCTTCGAAGAATTGATTCCCTGAAATATTTGGCATATAGACAAGAGATTTGGAACACCGTTTTCACGCAGAAAATTGTCCTAGAAGGAACTTTGTCACAGTATAGTGTCTGAAGGAAGTGATTATTTTAAAAACAATTTTTCTATAGACATATTTCTTGGAAAATAATTTCTCTAAACAAAAAACTTCATTCACAAAAAGTGTCATCCAAAAGTACGTATATGAAAAATGTCTGCCGATATTTTTCATAAAAAAATACCCCTTGACACGAATTCTACTTGAATATTTTCCTCCAAAACATAGCAAAAATATTTCTTAACTGATTTCTATGTGGAAAATGTGTTCCAGGATATTTATCTGTAGACAAAGTTTATTTTAATGCATTTTAAAATATAAACATTATTCATTAACATAACGTCTTCCAAGGCGCTTTCTCTAAATGTTTCTTAAGAGGTCTGTCTATATAAATATTAAAAGATTGTAGTATGTGAGTGTAATTTCTCTAAGTGTTTATTCTAGAAAGATCATCAAAATCGCTCCCAGAACATTCAAGTATGATATATGTAATCTCTTTCCCTCTTTATCTGTAAATAGCACTTTTCTAGAATAACATTTACGACAGTAAGGTATGTTTGTTCCTCTCACTCCCATTATATAGTCTTTTGTTATCTTCTTTTTACTTGTTATGTAAATAAAAACATTCTAAGTCTATGATAAACAACACTATTCTGTAAATATGTTTGTCTTTGTTGCACCCATTATGTAAATATGTGTTCTATCTGAAATATCATAGTATTTTCTAGAATAAGTCACTTTACTGTAAATAGGACAACTTTGTACGTTTGAATGGAGTAATAGAGTTGACGTTGATGTGGAAATACGTTCCACGATACCAAAAATTCTTTTTTTGGTTTCTTGGGAGAAACTCTAACATAGGAAAGTGTAATAGACAAGACAAATTTTTCATATAGAGAAGTGTCGTAAAGATACTTTTCACGTAGAAACGTATCGTGACAAACACTTTTCATACAGAAAAGTATCGTGGAATAGTTTTTTCACTCAAAAAGTGCCTTGAAATGTATTTTTCATACAGAAAAGTGCATGTATGACATTTTTCATGAAGGCACTTCTTCTGCCTCTCTCTCTCCGTCTCTCTCCCTTTCTATCTTTTCTAGAAATTCCTCCTTGAATGAGAGTGTTTTCCATACTCAGTGAGCTTACAGACATTCTATTTTTCGAACATTTCGAACTAATGAGATCTACCGCTTAACAAAAATTCAGAGCGTTAGTTTGAGAAAAATTTGATAGTTTTTACCACAGCGATTGGTTTGAATCTCCCTGCAACAAATGTTTACCCAATTTTTTTAAATAACAAAAAATTAAATAATCGATTGAGAAACTTTGCATTCTTCTACTATCATTTTAAAAAACAAATGATATGAAATAAAGGAAATTGAAAATGTAATCGAAATTTTAAGTTATTAAAACTCATGAAAATTTAAAATTTTCTTAATAAATTTTGATGTTTACTTTGTAAAAGTTACACATTTTCCATCTAAATTGTGATGATTAGTAACTTGGGGCGAGGGCATAAATTGCTTTGTCGGAAATAAACCATCGTTCGGCTCTCAAAGGGACGGTTTTAGAGTCTGAAACAATTTGTCATGCCAAGGCATGGAAAAGTTTTCCCACATAGAAAACAAGTTTTATGAAAGAAAGGTTATGCTTATACAGGAGAATCAATCATTTTACAAAAACATGATGGGACAAATATTATAAGGAAAAATAAACTTCAAGAATCTTCCTATAAAGGAAAATATTTTAAGAGTTAATTTTCAAAAAGAAAATTTGGAACATAGTTTTAATTTAAATTAATGTTAAAAATTAAATTAAAAATTTCTGGAACGCACTTTTCATACACAAAATGACTTGAGAATTATTATAACCGCAGAAAAATGTTTTTACATATGGACAGAGTTCTACAAGACAGTTTTGATACAGAAAAAGGGTTTCTTCTAAAACATTTCTTCCTGTGATTGGCGTCTTCTAAGATACTTCATAATATAAAAAGTGCCTAATAAGACATTTTCCAACACACATTCAAGTATGAATATCCTCTTCCAAGGCACTTCCTCACACGAAGTGTCTTTCAAGATTATTTCTAACCCTTCTAAAACTCTTAATCTTAATCTTAATCTAGTTTGACCGCATCTCCACTTATCCTTCCTTTCGATGTTTAAAAATAATTTTCACACACCGAAAATTATGTACACAACTATATCGTACGTGACTAAGGCGTGGTTGATGTGAATTAGTTGACATTTACTATTAAGGTGGGTTTCATATTTATAATGCCACCCATGAATTTGTCTTATTTGTGTAACGGTACATTTTTTGGTGTTATGACGTTCTATCAAAATACTTGTTTGGACAAAACAAACACGCACACAAACTTTGGGATTTGTGCAGTTAAAATGTCACTATTAATTTTAACTGTTTTTTTACTTTTACGAAAAGAAATATCAAATTTGACTTCCGCTTTTAGAAATAACATTAAAAATTCTATTTGGCATACTTAGTAACAAATTCATTAGAATTCCCATCCAATCCCCCTCAATCGCATTTTTGACCTCTTGAACTGTACCGAATTGGCGATTTTCTTTGTACACCTTGCATACTAAGATACCCCTGAGGTTTTCTAAGGGGTTAAGATCTGGTGATCTTGCTGGCCAGTTCATAACATTGATTCTTTTATTTGAAAACCAGAATTTTGTCTCTCTGCTCATGTGGAATACGGCGTTATCTTGTTCAAACATCAAGTCTCTGTCCCCATTTTCATCCAGAAATGAGATATAATCTGATCTTTTCATTCTTGATACATTCTTCAAACTTCCTGCTGCAGAAAATGTTACCCAAACCATCACATTTCCACCTCCAAAATTTCGCTTGGAAAATAATTTCGGTTCTTTTCTCAAATCATGCCAATAATGCCGGAAACCACCAGAACTATCTAAATTCTATTTTTTCATCCGGAAAAATTACCTAAAATTTTTATGTTTACAATAACAACAAATCGGTTCAATTTTTGTGTGGCTTACGGATGACTTTTGTGTGTTCATGTTTTTACGCCCAAATCCAATTTTGTGTTCAGCTTTTATAACTGGAATGCATCTCATTCGTCCATTTCCTATAAAACTCTTAATGTCCGCCAATCGGTGGTGCAACTGACAGTTTTGTCCACAACAGCTTACAAGTCGCGTAAACTTTTCAATGTGTTGGTGGTACCTTTTATAATTTGTCGCCCATCGCGGTTAGAAAGTAAAAAATTTTGAATGAGACTATGGCTCCTTTCCAGTTTGCGTCCAATTTCTCTTCCTCTGCATCCGGCGTTCATGTAAACGATTATTTTACCTATTCTGTGTTCTGTCAAACTTTTTCCTCACGGCATGTCTATTTATCACTGCATTTTTCCACTTCTTCACAAAAATAATAATGATCTTATCAGTTGCACCTTTAAACCTCACTAATTGAACTTGTCATTATAATTGTGAAACACGCTAAAAAAAAAAAATAACGCAAGAGCAAAAGTACAAATATCTCTAGGAAAGTGTAACACAAAACATTTTTATAGAAATGTGTCATTGAAAACGCTTTTCCTATAGAAAAGTGTCATGGACGACGCTCTTCTTATAGAAAAGTGTCATGGACGCCGTTTTTCTCATAGAAAAGTGTCATGGACAACGCTTTTCTTAAGAAAAGTGTCATGGACGACACTCTTCTTATAGAAAAGTGTCATGGAAGACGCTTTTCTTTGAAAAATAGTGTCATGAAAGACGTTTTTCTTATAAAAAAAAATTGAAAGAAAAAAAATTGTCATACAAAAGTTTCATGGAAGATATTTTCTATACAGAAAATTTTCTACGACACTTTTCATAGATTTTCAATTTCTTCCATAAGAAGATGTCATATTCCATACAGAAAAGGCACGAAAGGGTCTATTCGGGGCCGTCAGTGTTAATTTTGTTTACAAAGAAACGTAATATTCAAGAAGCTTTCTGTAAACGAAAATATCTAGAACGACATTTTTCCAACTAATAAAGTAAATGCCAAACCTAGAATATTTAATTGAATTTATTATATTATTATATATAATTAAAGTTGAATTTTTTAATTACATAGGATACATAATTTTTCTGTGTACTCCGAAAATCACTATTTTTCGGAAAGTGCAAATTTGTCACCAATTTGCCATCGCAAAGATTTCAATAGCACCACAACTGCAAAGCTAGACTTTATATTAGTATTTTCCAACTAGAATTGTTGTAGGAAAAATTCATCATGAGTCAACCTGCCACTGTTGAGTAGTTGTACATTTTGGTACTTACTGACTCAGTAGTAGATTTTCTAATCGTACCTGAAAATTCAACGCTGGCAACCCCATTCCTGTGAGGAGTCTATTCAACGGTGGTCGATTAGCATTGCATTTTTTTCTAGTGATTTGTGAAAAGTTGAAGTTATAGAGAAAAGTCGTATAATTATTTAAAGGCAAATCACATTGAATTTACAAGACGTGCAGCATGTCGTTTGGAGGCCAATCAAATGCGTGGCAGCGCAACATGATGCAAAATCATCCTCAGTCGAATTCATTCCACCAGGGACCGCCTCAGATGTTTATGCAAACGGCACAGCAAAGTAACATGGCGGCCTTCGGTCATGGTGGTAGTGGTGGCGGCGGCGGTGGCGGCATGTATACCAATTCAGGTGGCGGTGGATCCGTTTCCTATCCGCAACCCAGAAGTGGTTTGAACCCGGTTGCTTTTCAGGGCAGTGGGGGTGGAGGCGGTGGCAGTATAACCCAGACGCAATACAACTCTATTGGGACTGTGACTAAGATCAATAACGATTGTGGCCTTGTGAACAATGAGGTTTTCTTTTACCGCAATGTATGCAAGGGACCAGAACCGAAGTTGGGAGATCGTGTGATTTTCGAAGCCTCCTTCTCCAACAGTGGCCAATTTAAGTGGAACGCCACTCGTATACAGCTTATGCAGCCAAATCCGCAAACAATGATGAACGCGGTGAAGAGTAGCTATAGCGCCGTAGCTCCACCCAATGACTATGAGCGGGCGCATATGGCACAGAGGCATATTTCGCCGAAACGCATCTCGCCCTTACGCGGTGGCGGTATTGGAAATGTTAGGCATGACCGTGAACGTCACGAACGAGACCGTGACAGGGAGCGCCATCACCATTCCAGAGATAGAGATGAGGTAAGACTAAAGTAACCGTTTATATGTTCATTTCTAAATGACAGAAAACGCAAATTTATTTATATGATCGAACGATATTTGATCAAACAAATTCTGAAAGGAAATGATGAAAATGTGTTTTTGTGTCAAACATACATTTTGCAGAGCTTTCCTTGTTTTCATAATACAAACTAATTGTTAACGAAATACAACATGGTATAAACTGAGGTCAGACTTTATTTGGTTGGCATCCATGCGACATTTCAAAAATATTGCAAGTAATATTGTGTATTACAAATTCAGGAAATTAAAACAAAGTATTTTGGAGAATCTTTGTAATAAACCCATTATGTCTTCTATGTGTGAGGGAAAGGACAGATTATGGCTTGATTATCGTCCAAGCTTACTCGTCAATTTAAGGCATTTTTATTTGAAAATGTTTAAAACGAACACGAAATTTTCTATTTATATTTAAGAAATTTTCGGATGAAAATGATATTTTCATTTGTATTTGAGAAAATTTCAGATGAAAATATATCATGTGTGTCACAATCACAAGCCAAATCCGGATTTATGCATTCATATTTCAAATTTCAAACGAAAGTAGAGACTTTTTTATTTTATTCAACGGGAACTCAAGTTTTCGGTTCACGTTTCAGAACATTTTGTACAAAATTTCGATTTGCCATTTATATTTAAGAAATGTTCCTATATTTCACATATTTAAAAAAAAAATCCGATCGAAATTGGCATTTTTCGTTTATATCACAGAAAATTCCAAATGAAATTGAGATTTTCCATTAATATTTTATAAAATTCCATCTGAATTGAGATTTTCGTTCATATTTGAGAAAATTGTAAAAAAAATTTAACGTCCCATTTATATTTTAGGAAACTCCAAACTTAATGTCAGGTTTCCAGTTATTAATCAATAAACTACAAATAAAAATACTGTTTTCGGGTTACACAGGAAAAGTTTCGTTGAAATTATGAATATCTTGGCTAAATTTTCATATATTTCATATATATTGACAAAATTACAAATAGGCTTTAGCATTTATGTACGATAAAACTTCATTTGTACACGAAAATATAAGATTCCAAACGAAGTTGAGGTTTCCCATTTATATTTGGAAAATTTGACACGAAAACCGCAAAATGGGCCATTCGGCTTGTGTCCCAGAAAATTGCTTCAGTTTTATAACGGGTGGGCCATAAGGATGTTGGCGGTTTAAATATTCAATTAAAAAAAAAATAACTACGAAACATAAAAAAAATATATTTGTATTTTTAAAAAGTAGAAGCATAGGAATTTTTAAGACTTAAAAATAATGTTGTCCAAATGGCTTCTCTTGGCTGCTTAACACTCTTGGAACCGAAGTCGCAAATTTTGGAAAACTCGTTGAAAAGTTGTTCTCGATATTTTGTTACTTTCCTTTCGGATTATTCTCGTAGACTACCGATTTGAGGTAGCCCCATAGAAAATATTCGCATGGAGAGAGATTGGGGCTACGTGGGGGCCATTCAATATCCCCCTTTTCGAAATGAGTTTTCCAGGAAAAAAATTTTTCAGCAGCTCTATGGATACCCTAGCCGTATGACATGTGGCCTCATCCTGTTGAAACCACATCCTCGAGGTATTGCCTTGAAGTTCTTGCAAAGCTGGCACCAAAAAGTCTGCTAGCATGTTGCAATAATTGTTGACTTCTCTTACGTGTTGATTGTTGCGGATTTCGCTGAACACGAACACGTTTCACAATGTCGGCTGATCTTGCAGAAACTGGGCGACCACGAATCATAATTGGTACTGTTGAGCCGATTGATTCGAACATTCTGATCCATTTTCGTATCACATTAGCGCTTGGAACATCACTTAAATCGCGTAAACCGCGTTCATGCCGATACAAACGTCGTGCAGTAATCACTGATTTATTGTTTTCGTAATACGCTCGGACACAAAATGCACGCTGCACTCCCGTGTACGGCTCCATGGCGACTAAATTTCCAGGAAGCGGCGCAACGAACAACATGTCCCCCCGCATCCCCGCGCCGCGCGTTACCGAGAAATTGAATATTTAAACCGCCAACACCCTTATGACCCACCCTGTATATGGGAAAATTACAATGTCAGAAAAGATTTCATCAATGTGGTGAGAACTTGATTACAACTCTGCTTAGAATGAGCGGTAGCGCACCCATGTTAACCGCAGTAGGGATTATGTGATCAGAAATTAAAAGTCATGTTTAATCCAACAAAGAAATTGTTTCCGAGGAGATGAGAGATTTAATTATTGTTAAATCCCGTGCAACAGTTAGGGCAATAGCTGAAATAATCAAAAAAAAATCTGTCTCAGCTGTTCACCGGGTCATAAAAGAGCCCGGATTTGTGAGCAACCTCGATATGTGGGTACCTTACCCTCTTACCGAGGCCTCACACTGCCTTGCGGAACTGTCGGCAACTGTCAGAACTTGGGTGGGAAATTATGCCTCACCCACCGTACTCTCCAGAACTTGCCCCGTCCGACTATCACCTATTTCGCAGTCTGAGCAACCATTTTAAGAATATGGATTTCCATAACGACAATAAAATGAAAAATATATAATAGACTAAATTATTGTCTTCTTGTATATAAATTTGTAAATAAATTTCTTTTAAAAACCGAATGAACTTTGCGAACCACCCGATACGTTAGAATTTATTGCTAGACATCGTAAGAGGGAAAATTTAAAACCCCAACAAATGCAGATGGACGATTTGAAAACGTAGTAAGGCTTTATAGCATAAAATCTTCTATGGAAACCCTTAATATTTTTTTTTTTTCATAAGAAAAATGTTTATATAAATATAAATTTAAATGAGAAATGTCCTAGGCAAGTTCTTGAAAAAATTTGTTTAAGAGCCGAGAAAGACTATGTGCAGAAAACAGCATTGACGATAATCTGTCCATAGAAAAATTTCTTTGAGTTGTATTTTCCAAGAGCATTTTCTATTTTCACATATTTGGAACAGTTATTTCTTATACGAAAGCTTCTGAGGAAATATTACTTTATTAAAGTAATAAATATAATACTTGGTCAACGCCGATTCGAAAAAACAGGAGTTGAACAAAATTATCTTACTCTACTACACTTCTAACCTGGAACTGTTTTCTTTGCTATTACAGGATGAACGTGAACGTAAACGCCGTCGTGAAGATCACGATCGTAGCCGTGATCGCATACGCACTGCATCAAACTCTCGTGGTAATGTATCCAGTGTATCATCTCGTAATGATAGAGATAGGGAACGTGAACGAGAGCGTGAATCACGCAGGGAGAGAGATCCTGCAGAACGTGGTCGCGAACGTGAAAGAGAACGCGAACGTGAAAAGGAACGGGGGCGACCATCACGCGATGTTGAGGACCGTAAAAGTGTAGTTCCTAGAGCACGACGCGGACGGCCCATAGTGCGGTATGCAGTACAAATACCGAAGTCATTATTGCCTCAGTAAGTAATGAATTGATAAATATTTATTAAAAAAAAAGTAAAATATAACAAAGCTTTTAAGTACTCTATATTATATACGAAAAGTGTGTCTATAAAGACACTTTTCTATACGAAAAGTGTCTGTCGACAAAGACACTTTTCTATACGAAAAGTG
>JAHXMU010000231.1:1242381-1303493 GCA_019455685.1 Philornis downsi
ATACGAAAAGTGTCTGTCGACAAAGACACTTTTCTATACGAAAAGTGCCTGCAAAGATACTTCTTTACGTCACCAGTTGACATATTTTTTATATCGTATTTATATATTTCGCAATACATTCGTACATCACACATTGACAGGTAAAGCTTTGCGTGATGAATAGAACCGGAAATACTTCATTCACATTTATAATTTATCTTTACACGTGCTTGCCAATACTTCGGATTGTCCAAATGAACTAATAAACAAACAAAAAGCAGATTTAAATGATTGACTATCATACGTGAAAGGTAGCGTGATTTTCTACCATAACCGGGGTGTGAAAAACGGAATGTTCTCACGCAGTTAGTTGTGTGGATAGAGGGATAAAGAGGAATGAGAGGGAATAACTACCTACACAATATATGTATGTGTAACGATGATATAGAAATCGTATAGCAATTTAGTATTAGATATGCAAAGTGCAATTCGTTGCTTCCACTTATTTCCGAATTGGTCCGTAATTTACTAGCAGGAAATTGCTTACTCCAGGAACAACCCGTCGGTCCGATGGGTTTTAGACCCTCCTGGGAACCGAGACATTTGATGACAACATGCTTCCCTGACTATGTGCGTGGACAAAATAGACCAACTATCTGTCCTTAGGAGTTCCTTGATTCTATAGGCATGGAAGTGATGGTGTTGTTAATAAAGGTTTTAAGTAGCTTTGAACCCATGGCTTTGGTGGATGATTTCCATAAATGCACACTACAATATTACCATATCTGTGTATACCTTCAGGGGCTGTATCGGTGGCAAAGTTCTGGGAAGATGGTGCTAAACCTATTTATTCTCTCTTTTGAAAGGCTTGGAAGTCCATTACGCCTCATATGGGAGACCCAGTGAGAGCGCTTAAGTAATTATAGATTTTGTTGTACGTGTGAGGCTACACATTGGTCGCCGTCATCGATATAGAAGGGGCTTTCAATAAAACGTCCCGGTGTTCGACTATGAGCTCTCTTGAGAGTCGTGGTCATAGTAAAAGTCATAGAGGTATGCATTAATTGTATGCTGGTCATCAACTCTTTGCAAGGATCTGGCTGTTATAAATTGGCCACAAATGTCATTCCACAAGGAGCCGTTCTCTGCATCCTTCCGCAACTTTTTGAAATGGTGATAGGGTAGCTTCGGTTTTTCAATAAACTTTCTTGAGGGTCTGGGCACAGCAAAAGTCGAAGAGAAATGGGTTGACAGTGCAAGGGGTCCCCTGCGACTTATTGTGGTGAAGGGACTGCTTCGGTCTTGAGGGGTACGTAAACTGCGGCGTATCTTGTATGATGCTGGGTGAAGAAGACTGTGGCGTATGTTGTATACTGCTAGGTGGAGAATTTACGCCCGGGCCGAGTGACCTTATGCTTTCTTCCCAGCAGAGGCAAGTCTAGCTGATGATGTCAATCTGAAGCCTCTTTTCTCACATTCTGAATATATTGATATGTTCTTAGACAACTAAGTGATTTACAGCGATAGTTCGTCCACAAGTTCTGTGCCCATTATAGATGGTTGGACGAGTTGCTTCCTTTTTTACTATCTCCTAGCTTTTGCTAAGTCATATTCTTTGAACCTTGTGCAAACTGACGTTCAAATCTTTGATCGAAGCAGCCAAAATAAGTTATTTCTAGCTTGAGAACTTGAAATTATTTTTAGAAATTGATGTTAATTTTTGACAGTGCCTCATCTAAGAAGATATCGGAGATCAAATTATCTTGGTTGCGTGCTGTGGTGGAGAATTCAATTTCAATTCATTTATTAATCAATTTATTGATAGAAGTTTAACATGAGTTATATTGCTTACATTCTATAGAAAGTCAATCCTTACCTTAATATTCAGATGAGAAATTCTTCGCTGCACGAACTATATATACCGAACGTAGCCCAATTAGATTGAGGGAGGAAGATGTGTGGAAGCCATTCATGTGATGTCAGGCATTCACTCATGGAAAGCTAGAAATTAATATAAGGAATATCACAGGCGCTCTGAATACAATTGAAAGTGCAAGATTTAATTTGTTGTTTCTGGTGGAAAGACCTAAGAAAATTGAAATGTTCAGCAATATACGACAGAAAGAAAAATCTGAAACTTATCCAGCCAACTGAACTGCCCAGTAGTAGAAAGTTATAGGTTTGGGGGAAATTGTCCCTTAACAGCTAACTTGGAACTGTTTGTGCATTAGTTCATTTTAAACTACAGGTTGGCGCACCAATTGCACTACAATAAAAAATTCGAATAACTTTTTGTTAATCAATGTATTTCATTTATTTATTTTTTATTGTATCGAAAACTCAGTTTTATTTTATATTACTAATTGGTTATGAAGACGATAGGCGGTAAACGCAACGTCCATGCTGATTCACGCATGTGCGACTTCTGATCAAAAAATTATCCATTCGGAATCGCCTCAATTATTGTTTTAGTGGACTGCTTCAATTGAGGCAAATTCCTTGATTTCGTTTTGTACACCTCCTGCTTGATATAATTGCATAAAAAAAGTCTGGTCCATTTATGTCAAGTGGCCTTGGGGGCCAGCGGAAAGTGGAGTTTCTGCATATTAATTTGTTTAGGAATTTTCGTTGGAGTTCTTGCTTGCTTTCAAATGCTGTTGAAACGGGTACGTCTTTGGCAAAGTTTTGGGTAAAAAAATCCTTCAACACCTTTCAATAACGGTCGTCATTGACAGTTACTGTTAAACCATGGCGCGATTTGTGCGCTGAACTGAACTGAGTTAATTGAACTGAATTCTGATTAGTTTAAATGGAATAGCTTTGAAGTCAGTTCTCTTAGGTGAGCGTTATGATGGACTCGTTGCCAGAAGTAATAAAATTTCAATATTCGTTGGCAATAAATTAAGAACGAATGTACAAATATGTATATCTGATAAAACAAAAGAAGTCAAAGTTTATTTTAATATGCAACATTATATTATCAAAAAAAAAAAACAGGTTCCAAAATGAGTTAATTCAAGTTTTCAAGCTCCAATCTGTTAATATACTCATATTCATGGGTCCCATTTGCTTACCAACATTGTATATCTTGTCACGATTCTTATTCAAATGTCGTATACACTCATAAAAAACATATTTCAGCTTTGAAGAGCTACATCTACTTGATTATGACCTACTGCCAATCTGTCTTTGTTTCTACAGGCCATAAAATATTTCAAGATAATGTGACTGTTTCTTACCTGTCGGTGGTACACATGTTTGAAATTATAATCTGATATCTGATTTCATACCCTTCTGAAGCAATTCGCTATCGAAATTTTATTAAACCACTGTGTTCTAACATAAATGACAATTTTTTATTACTTCCAACAAAATAAACGTTATTCGTCCAAATCTATTTCGTCGCATCGAATAATCAAATACCAGTTTTGAAATCCCATGCTCCAATATATTTAAAACTAAGTCGCATTTCCTTTCGTTACTAATGAAATATGTTTCTTTATACGCACAAAACGGTGAAATAATGAAAACATTTGTTAATTAAATTCGGATTCTGGAGCATTCCATATGACGTGCTCACGAAAAGGAATAGAAAAGAGCATATTAAACAGATCTTAGGAACTGTTATTAATTACTTTAATAACGGTACATCTGGAAATGCTTGTGTTCTAGAGAGAAAAATGAGGATAAGAATAGTTTTAGCATGTTCGAATATATTTTGTCTTGTGGAATTCTCTTCACACCATCAAATATGCCTATAAAATATCCAATAATTATTCATGTTTTTGGGAATGCATCTCTACTACTAGCCCGAGCCCCTAAGTATGCCTTTTTTACGGCATTTGCCAAAGGTTTGATTTTTAAAAGTGTTTATGAAATAAAGTCCAAGTGTATGCAAAACTAAAAACACATACCAGATTTAATTACTAGGAATACAAATGAACCTCCGCCATTGTATTTTATTTTATTTCCATTTACTCATTTATTTTTACAAAAATGTTTATCTTATTCAAAGTTTGTATTGTCTATCGCTAGCCACAACTTTTTCCCATCCTTCTGGTAGCATACAAATACAGCTTCGATACAAAGCTTCCTTTCTTTGACACTCTGCAGGAACCGACGCCATTTTTGGTTTCTTCAGAAAACCCACCGATCGGACCAATTAATATAATCGGAAATGACAACGTCTGGTTAATACGGCAGTTGGAGTAGGACTTCCCAATTGAGAGTTTCTATGTAGGTTTTCGTGTCTTTAATAGTAGTGTGCGATAATTTCCTTGAGTGCTCGCCTCAATATTTGCGGTCGATAATGGTTTCGTTCGGTTTTGGGCAACTCGTAATACTTGACATCAAGTTCATCCCAACGATTATGCAACATGAGTTTTGTTTTCATGAATATTCGACATGGCTGTCAATGTTGAAGCATGCGCCCATTGTCTTCTTTGTATTAACTTACTAGAGTTATTTTTCATCATAAGTAACTATACGATGCAAAAACCTGCTTTCTTTTATGCGAAAGAAGCAGCATTTCACATGTGCAAAAAATAGATGTTCGACATTTCTAGGCGCCAGTTTATATGGAACCCAATTTCTTTCCTTTTGAATAATTTCCAACGATTTTAAATGGGAATTGCTTCTTTCAATGATAACCCCAATTTCGCGCCTTGAAGTGCTTCCAATGCATTCCTTGTACATGGTGTCCGTGGGGAGGGTATACTACTTTGTTTATAATTTTTGATTAAATGAAAGAGAATGGATTTTATATTGATAAATGTTTTATTTGATGTCAGCAATTATATATGGAATAGAATATCAGATAAATGTCCGTCTCTGTTACAAATGCGATCCTTTTGAGCACATTTTTAATTACATTCTCACACATTTCACGCGGTATTTCATTAATTTCATCACGAATATTTTGTTTGGGCTGCTCAAGCGTTTCTGGTTTGTTTGCATAAACCTTGCTTTTCAGATATCCCCACAAAAGGTGTCCGGAGCAGTCAAATCAGGCGACCGTGGAGGCCAATCAACATCACCATTTCTTGAAATAACCTGTTGTAGAAAGAGGTCTCGCAGTAAATCCATTGTAATCCTGGCTGTATGCGATGTGGCACCGTCTTGTTGATACCACATGTTAATCAAGCCCAAAGCATGCAGTTGTGGCGTTAAAAAGTTTTCAATCATACCACAATATTACTCCCCATTAACAGTTACCGTTACGCCGTTTTCGGTTTCAAAGAAGTAAGATCCAATGATTCCTCCTGACCAAATTGCACACCAGACTGTCACTTTTAATGAATGCAATGGTGACTGATGAATAATTTGGGGGTTTTCCATTGTCCAGAACCGACTATTCGGTTTATTCATATATCCATTCAAATGAAAATGTGCCTCGTCACTCAGCTACAGACCCTCTTTCTTCGAAATCATTTACTACACTATAAATAGTGCGTCTTGTTGGCACGTTGTTTCTCCCAAAAATTTCACGTAACTTTCTCATCGTCACAGTAATCGATGATTGATTTTGATAAATTGTTTTATCGATTAAAGCACGTTGGCTTATCGAATATCCTTCCATAATAAATTTGCCATGTCTCCACTTCACGACTGTCAAATATAAACTGTCAAGACTAATGTCTACAAAAATGGCGGCAAAACAAAGTGGGATGCCTTCCCGACGGACACTATGTATTTAACGACGATTTCTCCCATTTGAAGCAACCTCGCAATACGTTTCTACAACCAATCGATGCAGATTTTTTCAAGCAAATCAAAAATTGCTCAAAATTCCACATTTTCGCATAAAAAAATGTGATGCTGTTGCCGGGTGTCTAACCTACAACATAGTGTGACGTTTTACATCAGATAATATCAACTGTAACTAAACAGTAACTGTGTCTTTTGT
The DNA here is from genome assembly GCA_019455685.1 of Philornis downsi. Classification (NCBI taxonomy): domain Eukaryota; kingdom Metazoa; phylum Arthropoda; class Insecta; order Diptera; family Muscidae; genus Philornis; species Philornis downsi. The sequence continues at coordinate 1,248,266 of JAHXMU010000231.1, forward strand.
AAAACGGCAAATATTTATTTTATTTGACTTATCCTAATATAAAGCCGGTATATCAGATTTGATTAGTAATTAAGATGTTAAGATGTTATTGTAAGACAATGTTCCAAGACACGCTAAAATGTAGGTTTTACCCGTAATTTCCAATCAACGCCCATATTGGACTATACATTGATAGAAGATTAACATGAGTTATATTGTTTATATCTATTTCCTAGCAAACAACCCTAATCGTAACTCGTGCCTTCATTCAATACATTTTTTGAATTTCTGCTAGAATGCAGAATATGTACAATACAGAAAAATGTGTACAAGCAACTTAATTATAAATAATTTTCAGAAGTGCAGCTTAAGAAATATATTTCATACAGTGAATAATTGGGCCTACCTCTACCACCATAAACATACCCCAAAATTTACATGGATCGGTAAAAATACGTTTATTTACATTTTTTTTAAATTACATTTATTTTTGAGCAGATACAAGCAATGTGACAAGAGAATTTCAGATGAGAGTCAATTTCTTCTAATCCAAACAAGGAATTGACAAAGATGATTATACAACAGTATTTTGCAGTACAATATTTTGGTCCACCAACATGTCCAGGAGCATGTTGGGATACAATAAAGTCGGTTTTATCAGCATTGATTTTTATGCAATTTTTAACAGCCCAGATGCAAATACGACCAATATTGTCATCAATATCCGATATGCAATTATTGATGGCAAATGTAGAACTAGAGAGAAACAATTGAATATCATTAGTATAAATACTAAGTGAAGACTTCACTTCGCAGGAAAGATGTCAATGACGTTCATTCTAAACAAAAGTGGACCTAAAATTGATCTTTGCGCTATATCTCGAGTCTACGGTGATTGTATACAGTAAATTGACGGTAACTAACCACATCAGAAAGAAGAAACAAGTTTGCATGAAAAATATGATTAAAATAAGCGGAAATTTTATATAAATGTATTGGATAGTCTATGAAATCAAATGTTTTCCTTAAGTCCAATACCTATTCGACAATTCCTGGATACATTTTGTCAAGGAATGTCTAATGTTGTGAGTGAGTGTTTATCTGGTCCATAGCCACGATTTGAAGAATTTTAGACAACGCTTGTAATATATAAATATGACGGAAATCATCACAATTCTTGTTAGGCTTTACCTTTTTCCGAAATGGCATAATTTTAGCTACTTTCCATGATGTTTTATTAAAGGAAAAAATAGTTTAATAAAACTGATTGGAATTTCATGCGTAACATCGGCATTGGATTTAATTTTAAATAATACACTTGAGATTTCTAATGCACTAGCATATCTAAATTGAAAACTGTTATCGCGAGGTTCCGTAAACAACATATCAGAACCTCAGTTAATTGCACCAACACTTTTTATGCGGGACCAAAAGTCTCGCGGATTATCAATATAGCGAAACATTCGAGCAGCGTTCATACATTTTGCTCTTGGGAAATAAGTGGCCGACTATGGTGGTGGTTAGAACACGCGACTATCGTCAGCATGCGCGCGGGTTTAATTCCCAATACAGCCACCTATCATTATTTCAGTGGCGGTCAACTCGATAAGTTGGACAAACATTTCGAGTAGTCGAGTAAATGCTCCTGTGGCATCCGACATCGTCGTTAAACTGTGGATTTCGTTCCGCGAGTCCGAAAATAGAATGCATGTAAACACACTGAATGTGACAAGCTCTACCATGTCTCGTTCGTGAGATGGATGGCACGGAGTTTGTCTTTTTTTTCTTCTTTTTTCATATAATATTTATTTGCAACACTTTAATATTATTGTTTTTCATTTCATTTATTAATCTTATTTTAATTTTGTTTACAGCAAAAGTGCCGATGTCCAAGAGATACGCAATCGTTATACGGCATTTTACATTCCCTCGGATTTCTTCCATGCCAACATTAAATGGCCAGAAACATTTACGCCCGATAATCCCTTCTCTCTTCGGCGTCCCTGTCAATTTCATATTGTCCATAAAATGGCCGAGCCTCCAATTGACCAGAAAATTGACGAACTGGAGCCTGCCGATGCCGACTATGTATATTCGGCTAAAGTTATGCTTATGGCATTGCCACCTATTGCGGAAATCTATAAGAAATGTTTTGAAAGCAATGAAGTCGACCTTGATCATCATGCCGTACATCCATCACGTCTTATAAACTTCTTAGTTGGCGTACGTGGTCGCAATGAACCGATGGCCATTGGAGGTCCATGGTCACCATCTTTGGACGGTGAAAATCCTGATACAGATCCTTCCGTATTGATACGTACTGCAATACGTACATGCAGAGCACTTACGGGTATTGATTTGTCCAATTGTACACAATGGTACGTATGAAAATAACGAACGGACTGACATTTGTATTTGGAATGATACGATATGATTTTTACCATATAGAGTATAATAATACAAAATCAAAATTAGGGAGGAATTCATTTTTTTTTTCTCCCCAAAGAAAGAAAAAGTGAAGCAAGTTAGTATTCTTTGGGCTATGTCGAATTATATAGGTAACGTTTGTTTTGTATGGAGAAAAATAAAACATTTCAATAGAAATTGAAAAAACTTACAAGTTGGCCAAAGAACGAGGGCGAAACAATAACATTTGTTTGGAGAAATACAATTATTAAAAAAACTATTCAAAAGAACATTGAAATTTGTAAACGTTTTTTTTTTTTCAATTCCAATTTATTAATCTATTGTGGTGCAATGAAGTCGAAATTTAAGCAAGTTACGGTAAAAGTTTTGTGTTTATCAAACGGATAAAGATACTGAATTTTGAACATGCCATTAAAGGGACAAAGGGGGGTCAGATTTAAATAACAGGGAAATAAGGTACGAAAAGTGGCGAGTCGCAATAACAATTCCTAATTCTCTCATATCTCTAGAAAGTTTGTTCTTAATATGCTTAAGTTTTCAGCTCAAAAATGGGTGCCTCTCAATTATATACGTTGTTTTGCCTTCAAAATGTTAATGTGGTAAAAAAAAGTAATTGCAAAAATCTCATCTCCAACGCCATCTATCACTTCAAATAAAACCTTTCGGAATACTCTACCAATAATTTAAGGCCTTCAAAAAAGGCTGCTTCCAAAATAATAAATTTACGCCAATGAATAGTCCAACCGAAAAGCATTTTTCGAATACATTTCCCGGAGAAGGCTTCAGTTCCCGCCCCGAATTTTCTTCTATGCCTTCTATCTACTGCAGACGACGAGTGCCCTGAAGTTGTAATTTGAATTTCGGAAAGAAAAAAAAAAGTTACCCGAAGCTATATCAAGTGAATGCGGTGATTCGGTCATTAAGAACGATATACGTTTGAAACAGTGTGTTTCTTTCAACAACTCTGGATTTTTCTGCCAATCTACTCCCTCAAATGCCGCTTAGCGTCCATTTAACATTTTTTGCTATCATCTGATTGTATCTTTTTCTCTCATATTGTGCCCTCTTAGCTGCACTAAGCGCCTTCTAATTATTGTTAAGTTTTACATCCTGATCCCGTGGACATCAATCTTCAAAATTCCCTTCATTCTGGTGGAACCTAAGTTCCAACAAGATGACTCAACTAATGTTTGACCGATTAATCGCCTTTGTCTTTGACCAAATATTGACAATCGTCCAAAACCCGACTGCCTTATTAAAAAGTATATTTATGAAATCTATTTTCTGTAGAGACAACCAAATACCAAAAATGCGTGGACGAACGTGTCTGAATCAATTAAAAAAGTTGTGTAGAACGGATCGTTATACTACCCACCTGGATTGAATTGTCAATAATACGAATATTTGCTTAATCTTTTCCGGATTGTTTTGGTTGTTAATTAGCATTACTAAAAGTTTATAAATTTCGTTTTAAAGTGTCATAATGACGCCCATGGCTTTCTTAAGAAATCTCATATATTGATCTCTAATAGTATACTCGTATTAGATATGGGAGAGTTTCTCACAGTGAGGTTACACCCATTCTCTTTTTGACTCGCTCAACAGGGCGTACAATTTGACGACGATTCCCAGCGTCACATTTTGAGAAGACTACTCGGCACATCGAGGTGACCGGCGCTCAAATAATCGCGCCACAATCGATCACTTAACAAAGTTTATAATAAGTCCGTGATTAATAACAACCCACAGCTTAAAGGCTGCAAAAAGGCTTGTCAAAGTTGAAGATGTTCGGCTTTCAACCTATTTGTATGCATCCCCTCCTTAAAGTATCGGGAAATGAAAATTAATTATTAATTTATAGAGGGGAATAATAACTGTTGATGGCGCCTTCCTTTATAGCTATATGTTGTTATGAGAGATTAAAATCATTTGTAAGTGTACAAAATTCCGATGTTCATGTTGGCTAGCATCTGATTAGGTAAAGCATCTCAATATGTACTACTTTCACTCATCTGATGTCATTACAGCCTGTATATTACAAATGTCTTTATAAAGTTTACGTCTACTGTGCTTTAAAGTTCATTCCGTAGTAGCTTCACTGATCTGTTTCATTCCCCCTACACAGTGTCAAATGAATTGTGTTACTACACTTTCGTGTCTGGATTTCAAACTGTCCCGCTCTTCTTTTTTTTCCATTTGGTTGGTAATTCCACTTCAAAATATTGCACTATTTCCATTCGATTTACATTTTTAATCTTACAACCTCGAGTGACTATTCCTCATTCCTATTGGACATTTCTTATTATCGCCCAAATCCTTTGACCAATTAGGTAAAACTAATAACTTGAAGTTTTTACAACTCCAGTTGAACTTCTGCTCTATACAAGACTCAATACGTTTTAACAAAAATATCTTTGAATGCATTGCAATTTCAAATTGAAAATTGATCGTAGCCGTAAGTTTGATTTTTTTTATAATAGCTGTCTTCTTCATATCCACGAATAATCAACTCCACTTCTTTTTCCAGCTAAAAATTATGCTAAGCGCACTTTATTGATTGAGCATTTTTTCTTAAGTTTAAAATAAAACAAATAAAAAAAAAACAACAGCATAGTGTTATGTCACATTCCTTATGATTTTTTTCTTTCTTTTTCCATGTTTATTTACGCGACAAATTTGTACCAAACTCTAAATCTAAAAATCCAAAACCAAACCAAAAATCCTTGCAACAAACATCACCTTTCCAAAACCAAAATGCGCGTCATTTTATTTCGCTGGACTGGCTGTCAACCGACGGATGTGTGATCATCGACTGGACTCGACTGCTACATTTTGGGTTTTGGATATGCTCATCAACAACATTCAACCATCATGGATTTGAATGCGTCTTGGTCTCTCACACAATTGGGATGATCATTTGTTTGATGATCAAAACCTGGACGCCTCGATGATGGCTACAAATCGACTATCAATTTTACGTTGTGCATCGGAATATTTCGTATTCTACCTTCCTGTCTTGCTCACCGATGTCGACGACGATGGGTGATGTGTTTTGCATTGTGTGTGTGTGTATGGTGGTGAACGTCGTTGTTTTGTTCGTCTTCCCAAAAAAAAAAATTGCTCTCAAAAACACTCCACTGTGATAGGTATCGTTTCGTGGAACTCTATTATCATCGCACCGAGTACAAGAACATGGACAAAGATGGACCTCCTCGTGTGGAAACAGTTGTTATCTACTTGCCCGATGTGCATTCTTGTATGCCAACACTAAGCGAATATGAATCTTTAACTGAGTTGTACAAAACGGCGGCTGAGAATATAATTGCTCGCAAAACTGGAGCCTCTAACAAGGCTGAAGCGGCTGCTTCTGCGAATGACGACGAAGCGGACAATAATGAGTCAGTAAATAACGCTGATGACAATCAGAATGAAGGTGGCGCTGAAGGTGAAGATGAGGAAGAACCCATGGACGAAGAAGCAGAGCAAAATGAAGATGCGGAGGACGAAAACGCAGATGCAGATGGGGAAAACTACGAAGCTGATAAAGAGAATACTGGGAATGAGGTAGCGGCAGATGGGGATGAAAACGTCGAAGAACAAAACCAAGACCAAATGGACACTTCAGGTGAAGTCGACGAACACCAGGTCGATAATGACGCGACGGATAATGCTGCTGCTGAAGCCGAGGACGAAAATGTAACTTACCAAGACGGTGATGATATTGAAAACGAAAAGTCTCAAAAAATGAATGTAGCTTAAGTTTTTGTTACTTTTAGTTTACTAGTTACTAAGAAGAAACCGACCCGCCCCCTCAACAAAAGCTTTTTTATATTTTCTTAGTCCATCTCACACAAAAATCCGGTGACAAGGACTTTAGGTTGCAATTCAGCCTGGTCGCTTAATGATGCACTACTTACTAGAATTAGGAAATCTAATTAAATCAGCTTTCAACTTAGCCTTCAATTTCTTAACAATACTGCCACGAATTGATTTCTGTTACTACATCACTTCTTAAGTTGTATAACTTCAGCTTATTTATAAGCCCATTCCAAAAACTTTTAATTCCATAAAAAAGGCAGTAGAATTGTTTAAACTCTCGCCATCTCAAGAGAGAGAGAGAGTGTGTTTTGAAATGTGACGTTATTTTGTTTAAACCTACATGTTCGTCTGGTATTATCCAAGAGCAGATGGCTAATTGAGTTCCCATGTATTTTACAGGAAGATCCGAACCCCGAGCCGACCCATTACTCGTTATTGGATTTAATGTCAATGAAGGTTCAAGAGATACGTGATGAACTTTTGGCGCGTGATTTGTCAGACAAAGGTACAAGAAATATATGTAATCCTAAGAAAGAGAATGTATGTTCTAATACCAGTACATGTAACGATGTTGTTTAGGTGTTCGTAATGTTGTTATGGCGCGCTTGGCTAAAGCCTTAAACACAGAAAAATGGAAGGAATTGAAGGCAAAAGACAGATCTCGTCCGCAAAAAGCGCAAAAGAATGCCGACGACAATAATGCACAAGAAGGTGCTGCGAAAAAAACTGACAAGGAGGATAAAGAAGACTGGGCTGATGTTTCGGAAATCGAAATGAGCGATATGGTAGTTTTGGATGAGTATGACGCTAGCAAAAATCCAGAGGTAATAAATTGGAAATAAAATGTGTTAAAAGAAAACGAATATAACTTTCTCACTCCATTTGTATTATTTATTAGGACAAGAGGATGGCCAAAAAGCTAATTCGACTTTATACATTGCCTGTGTCTCCACATATAGTGGTGCATCCAAATAAAGTGGCCAAAGGAGGTAATTTCGATTGTGCAGTTATGTCGCTGTCGGTGTTATTGGACTATCATCCCGAGGAAACCAAAGAAAGTTTCTTTGAGGTGAGTGAGTGACCAAATACATCGCAAAAGTGATTTTGTTGTCTTCGGTTTCAACTATTCAATAAACTTTCTATATAATCAGACTATAAATAGATCGAACAATTAATGAATTAATTAAGCTAAAATTTTCATTAATTGTAATATTTTATCTAATTTTCCTACAAAGGTTTCGCTCTTTGCCGAGCTCTTCAATGAGATGTTGATGCGTGACTTTGCCTTCACCATTTACAAAGAAATCTATCTTTACAAAGGCAGCGAAATGAACGATGATGATAAAAATGCCGAAACAACAGATGTCAACGGTGATGGGAAATCCACTAAAGACTGCCCGGAGGCCAAATCTGAAAGTAATGACGAACCTCCATCAAAAATACGCAAACGTCGCCAGAGTACGGTTGATGGTCGAGCGCCAGAAAATAGTGGAAGCGATAAAAAAGTGCCACCAGCAAAACCTCAGCGAAGAATGAGTACCGTTGATGGACGAGATCGCGAACTCTCGTTGCCGGATGATAAGAAAGTAGTATCGGCGAAATCACAGCGTAGAACATCTACTGTGGACGCCAGGGAAGCTGAGGCATCCGACGCAAACAAAAAAACAGTTGTAGTTAAGCCTCAGTTGTTATTGTCATTCCTTTACTTTGATACTACCAACTGTGGTTATATATTCAAAAGAGATCTGGAGGATTTATTCTCAGTCATAGGCTTAAATCTTTCTCGATCACAAATCAAAAAGGTTTTAGCCAAATTGGGTGCGAAAAGATTCGTATATTACCGGTAAGCCATTGTGTTGATATTTTTACTTTAACGAACGCTTTAAATTAGTATTTACTTTCCATATTTATAGTAAGCTTACCGACAAAACAGAAACATTAGACAACACGCCATGTATTGAAGATGTTGACGATTTGCCGGAGGAAGAATTACGAGATATCGCGTCGGGTAATAACAAATATGAATTTGTATTTGGTGAAATGCAGCCCGTGCATTGTGCTATACCAATTAATGGCGATGAGGATAATGATGGTAAGATCTATGATATTGTCAATGGGCAAAATATTTCTTCAAACAACGTAATAGTTTACAGATAAATTTCAGATAAGAATAGGAAACTCTATTAAAAAAAAAGTTACGAGATTACGATAGCGTTTGTTGAGTATGTGTTTATTTCTCTACAAACGAAATTCATCCGTTATGAAAAAAACATTCCAGCTTACGTGCATTCAATTCTTAGTCTCTCTCAATGGGATCCGACTTACATTTTTACTAGACTTGTCGAAACGATTACTGCGCAAATAATAATAAGTGGTTGTATCGGGGCTTGTACAAATGATCACAGGTACGATATTCTCGCGTTCTAAGTGCCGTGGCAATGTTTCGAGGTTTCGAACTAAAAAAAACAAAATTTGTTTAAATAGCTGTGAAAGTTTCTTAGAAAAATTTGTACAGGCACCCGAATTGGGGAAAAAAGAGATTTTGAAGCGTTTTTACCTTTCACAATTTGGGTTCAGAACTTTTCCCGCTCAAAAACGAAAGCAAATTCAGGTTACATTTAAAATTAAAAGAAGTTTCATTTCGTGTCTTCGAACTGAAATATCTATTTCATTATGTGTTTGTAAAGAGAATGAATTAATGTACGTCTCAAATGAGAAAAGAATCGAACGAACAAAATACATTTTTGATGGAATTACGAAGTCGAAACTGATTTGTCCCTAGACAAAACAATGTATAAGGAAAAAGAGAATATCAAAGAGCCTCAGTGACCAATTTGTTCCAGATCACCTCCTTAAATAGAAAATTGTTAAGACCAACAAAGAAAAATATTCGATGGAATTTCCAGTTATTACATCTAAATTCTTTTCTTTTTTTATTTACATCTAAAATTTTGAATCGATAGGCAGAGAGTTGAATGGAAAATATTTGTAACTTACTCCACGTTTATTAATCAGTCAATGCTCACATGTGGGCTAAATGTTATTGGAATTACAATGCAAGAGTTTTATTATTAATAGAATCGCAATTCAGGAGTTACGCTGGCTTAAAACAATATTCTGGTTCTAATTATTTTTTTGTTTCTCATCTATTTCTCTAGCCGATCTTGTTAATTATAATGGCACTGTAATACATGTGGGCAAATTGGTCGAACAAATAAAGCGCTCTGAAAAGAGTTACTCAGATCTGGAGAAGCTTCACAATGATTTACATAAGCAACACTCGGACCTGCGTAAAGATCACGCTAAGTCCAGCAGCAAGATCAAAGAATTGCAGGCAGATGTTAAAAGCTTATCCCGCAAATTGATAGATACCAACCAGGATCTGTACTCACTGAACGTAAGTGTTTTTACATTCTATCACACAAATATCTTCTTTACTGAAATTTTTATTTCAGCGCAAGTACCGAGATCAAAATGCAACCTTGTCTTACATATACACGCGCGTTTCACCGTACTTCTTGCGCGATAAGGAGAAGGAGAAAGAAAAGGATTCCAAATTAGAGAGGTATATTTAAATGGCAGGAACTTTGGAACTTTATGATTTATCACATTTTCGTAATCTTAGCCCCCGTGAAAAGGATATAAAGGAAGAAAAGGAGAAGGAAAAAGATAAGCCTAAGGACAAGGAAAAAACTGCCGAAAAAGATAAAGATAAGAAACCCAAAGAGAAAGAAACCGACAAGGAGAAGAAAAAGGAAATCTCAGACAAGGATAATAAGGACCAAAATAAAGAAAAAGAAAATGAGAAGGACCAGACAAAAGAGACTTCAGAGAAACAGACTGGAAAAGAAAAGTCAGAAAATAAAACGGAGGAAAAAGCAGAAATTGCAAATAAAACCGAGAAGCCCTTAGAAGGCGAGAAGGGAAATAAAGAAATCGAAAACGACAATAAAGAAACCGAGAAGGCCAAGGAAGTGTCCGAGAAAGCCAAGGAAGTATTTGAGAAGACCAAGGAGGTGTCCGAGAAGGTCAAGGAAGTGTCCGAAAAGGTCAAGGAAGTGTCCGAGAAGACGAAGGAGGTGCCCGAAAAGGCCAAGGAAGTGCCCGAGAAACCCAAAGAAATCCCGGTAAAGCCTAAAGAAACTCCAAAGGCCGCACCAGTTCCTGCTAAGGCTGCACCCGCTAAAACTACAGTCGCCGCAAAAGCTACAGCGACAAAAACTACCCCCGCAAAACCAGCAGTTGCAAAAGCTACACCAGCTAAAACGGTGGCAACCAAAGCAGCTCCCGCAAAAGCAACACCAACGAAAGTAACACCCGCAACAGGCAAAAAGTCAGCCGCTACCCCAGTAGCCAAAAAAGTGACCACTGAAACCGCTAACAAGAAATAAATAAATACAATGGAATCATTGAATACCCTTTTTAAGAATTTTACTACTGGTAAAAGTTGTAATGATGATTAAAAATTGAATCTTTTACTGTGTATGAGTGTGTATAAAGAATTGAGATTCTTGGAACATGTTTGGAACAATTTGATGATATCAATAAACTTATAACGATAACCACCTTAAACGAAGCATGTTTTGAATTCAATAAACAAAATTGTTCTGCATTCCGCTTTCTGGGACAACGGAATCGTTCATTATTAGCTGCAGTTTAAAAATATATATACAGTCGAAATAGTTTTAATTCAAGCTACATTTGCGTGGACCTGCATTTAAACTGAGTCCGCAACTTGAAGTGGCTAACCACATTGCTCATTCAAAATGGGATAATTCAGAAATAGCTGTAAGCCAGGTTCATAATAAAATACGACAAAATCTCGGAATGGTTTAAGAGTTTAAATGGACTAATATTTTTGCAAGATACGTTAGTTTAATGCTACTTATTTTAATTTAAATGATAGAGCTAAAAAGTGAATCACTTCAGTGTCACTCTGATATTGATTTTCCGATATCCGTTGGTCTTTCCACGTATTCTTGTAAACACTATTCGACAAAAGTAGATATATATGTGATTATTGTTTCAAGTACGAAATATGTATATGCTAGAGCCTTGCTTCACAAACACTACGTGTCGGCTGTTGTCCTCTCTCTTTTGAAGAGAATATAGAAAACCTTACGAAGAGTTGTCACTCTGTATAGAAGATTGCAACAAACGGCGCTCAAGTACTGTTAAATAAATGTTTTATACAACGCGGGAATAGGAAAGAAATGGGAAAATTAGACCCCATATTTCGAAAATGAAACGTCCTATCACGACATTTCATTTTTGTGTCTGCAAAGAACTGGAGAAGGAAGGAGGAGACCTCTTACATGGTTTCAAGATGTATTCCAAAATCGCCAAAATAAATAAAAAACGTTAAAACGGAAATGTGTTTATAATTCAGAAACGAAGTGTGCAAACGTCAAATCAACATGATGAACAATTAATATAAAACTAATGCATTCCTTTCATTCAAATAGGATAATAAGCGAAAATTGGTGGACTTCGGTATTGAACCATATCTTTTAGACTTCCTAAACCCCTTGCTATTTAAATTATTCAATATGGACAGATTGTTCGATAGAACGAGAATTTCGTTACGATGTGCATACTTCAAAGGAACGATTGAAAACAAAAAAGAAAGCAAAACTTCTCAAGCGAATATATAATACCAGCATAACCCGCAAATTAGCAAGTTTTAGGATACAAAAATTAGTTTCAACGAAACAATATTTCTGACGACAGATATTAGGATCAAGAAACGTATGGGTACTAACTAATAATAATAATGATGAATAATGAGTAATGATTGTCCTCGATAAATACCAGAGGATTGATTCTATCAACACTACGTCAATAGCTTTTTTCTTGCCCCGGTTAACAATAATAATTGATACTGATTTGGATTTCTGAATAATCGTATAGACCAGTAATCAGAGTCAACTATATCGTGTCATACAGCTTTAACCCCGCTACTTGGGGTAAGTTGAAATCTGCGAAGCACAAAATAAATATGCCTATTATATAAACACATTCCAAATATTTTGAAATAGTCCACCATAATTTCAACAGCCATAAACTCAATACCGTCACTGGCTTCAACAAACAAGGTTCCTAAAGGCAGGAAACCGACAACAATCAGGACACCGCCTATCTTTAACTCCGGTCCCTTTGGCAAATAATGAATGTTGCACAAAAAACATTAGTATCAATATCAGAATCAATATAAAAACTTACAATAAATAAATTAGATAACTCCGTACAGGTTGCATTTGCACACGTAAGCTCATTTTGTTTGAGTTCTATTGTAGAATTCAAATCGTCCATGAATCTATCTCTGATACGAATCTCACGTTAAATTTAGTTACATAACAGAACTTCAAGTTGACTCAAGTATAGATGAGTAGCGACTATTCGTCGAAAAAAACCACCAAAATCCAAATTTTCAGTACAAATTATGAAATTGATTACCTCTTTTGGATGTGTAGAAGAAGGCTGTGGATAAGTTGCAAATCAATGACAGGTGAGCATTTAACGGGAGGCCCAAACAGAGTTTCTATTTATTTATTTTTTTTTTAACCTCGGCGGCTTTGTCATCATCGTCATTTCGTGATGTGAAATTATAGGTATGTTTAGTTTTCATGATACTTCATTAAAAAAATCATACACGACTTGCATAGGAGTTCGGATCAATTTTGCACGGTACGCGGAAAAGTATGTCAGCCGCTTCATCTTTTTGCGTTCCTTTCCCAATCTGTCATGCCAAGTTTTGATGGAAGAAGACCTAGGTTTTCGGTCCATCCGCACAACATGACTTCGATTTTATTGAATAATCTCTCGAAGACTCTCAGAACTTATTCACACAGTTGTGTCATAACCCTGTATTCTGCTCTATACCACTAGACAGTATGAAATAATGTCTGGAGAAGTTTGATTTCTCTTCGTCGTGAAAAGGCTTTGTCACTAAATCTATTTTCAAGCAATACTCATCTTCTAATTGCCAGGCTTACTTCGCACGCTTTATTGACGTCGCAGCACTCCAAAGTTATAGTTGCCAACGGCCACGCACCTTCCCAGTAGAATATTTTTCTGTCGAAACAATAACGTTAGTTTTGATCCCATTTCTTGCCAAACCCAGGACATTTTTGTTGACTCATTCTAAATGCTTCAGAAGGTTGCAGTAATATCTAGTATTTTTGAACCAATGAAGTCTATGTGAACAGTTTCATTCCTTTCCGAAAAAACAAGAAACAAACGATTATAGAAAATCTAACATATGTGCCCCCCGAAAAAAAAAACATTTTCAGAAGACTTTTCTTGACGATTTGATAGTTTCGACACAAAAATGCATTTAATTTTAGTATGTATTTTATTGTTATTTTCATGTCATTATTTTATTTCAAAATAAATTACGCATAAATAATAAGTTATTTACTAAGCTTATTGCAAAAATGTTTTTTAGTTTATTTTTAAATTTTAAAAATGACACTTCTCTCTATTAGCTTCTTCAAACTACCGAAAAAAAGTTGTAGGCTATTATTATAGTACAGCTAAAAAATAATTATTCGCCTGTTATAAATACGATGATCAAATATTTGTTAATAAATTATAGATAAATATTTAAGGTATTCAAAACCAAGAAATATTTTTCGTTCAATATTTCTAAACATTAAGTACTTCGAGCGAGAAAGTAAATATATCAAATAAGTACAAAAAGCCTATAGCCATAAATAAGAACAAAGATAAGTTTAAAAAAAATCGAATGTCTTTCAGTTTCCACACCATTTTGTACATTGTATTTCGAAAAATCTCTAAGAGTCAGTTAAATTAATAAAACCTAAAGTCTAAAAAATTTGAAAACAAATTTGAGATACATGTTAATTGTGAAAGTAAAATACGAACCACGGCACTGAGTTTTGCCGTCCACAAACGCGATATAAATAAGTACATACTAACGATACAATTCATATTATATATGAATTGTAACGCAAAGAGCTATTCTGTAATACACGCATTCGACATAACTCTATAATTTGATGCGATTTGACCGCCATTACCAATTCCCAATTATTCAGAAACGTCATAAGTTTCTGTTCTACCCTAATTTTTGTTTTTTAATTAGCGTTTCCAACAAATATTGAACTTGTAAAAACTGAAAAATTACAGAATTCTCCATAATGTATGTATAACCATTAATTAATTGAATATTTTGTGAATAAATTCTTATAGAATCCAAAATTATGAATAATATAAATGATGCATGAAACTAAATATACATGTGAATATTAAGTAACTAAAAAAAAAGTCATTGTTGTTGTTGGGGCTTCTACGATAATTGGATGTTTGTTGCTGTTGTTGCTTGTTGTTATATATATTGGTGTTGATTGTTGAGATTATTTATATATTATAGTATATGATCTCCAGTATTTGATTTGAATTTGAATTGTATTTCATTCATTTCGTAGCTTTCGTAATTATTATTATTATTATTTTTTTTTGTTCGTTTGTTTTGTATTTCATCCATTTAGGCATCCTCAACACGTCCCATGGGACGTAAGACAATTCTTGGGTCTGGCTCAAGCATACGATCAGATTCTTCAGCACTGCTGAGGCTGCGGAAAGGGAAAGAAAAAAACGAAAAAGAACATAATGTAACATAATTTTAATAACATGATTTGTATAATAAACAATGGTCTTTCGAGTTTTTAAGAATGCTTCTAAAAGTCTATACTTCCGGGAATACCTACATAGCGAGAGAAAAAACATTAAGTTAATTTACGATGAAAGACATTCCATTGACAGAAACTAAACCCCGCCATTATAGCTGGATTTGATTATAGTTTTTTTATTCATTTGGACATGGAAATCTATTTTCCGGACTTCACACAGCTTTTTAGTTCAACTGATTATGGAAATCTATATTCGCTCTCAAAATAATAATTGATTGATTGCTGTTTCAGTTAATGATGCAACACTCTTTTATGTCCAGCAAGTATTGAGAATTTGCATATGCTAATCTGCAAATAAATGTCAGCAAAACTAAGTTAATGCATTTCCTGCTATGCCGACATTAGTCAAAATATTGTTATTCAAAGTAATAGAATTTGCTCTGTGGAGTTTGGAAAAACTCTAAGCTGTCTGATCTTATCTTAAATGCGTTACCTAAATTGCACAGGTTTGTTCTAAATTAAAGCTAATAAAATGTTGTGTTATCTAAATCTTATTTTTCCACCATATATCAACCAAATACAAATTGTTTGATGGATGGACGTTAGTTAAAGATTATGGACTATGATTTATTTTCAAAACTAATCGGAAGCAGAATATCTTTCTCTAGTGCAACTTGTTAGAAATGCAGCGAATGTTCAAATGAAGCATATCATTCCAAACCCGTTCCTATACGACAAGTATAAACCCAGACATTTTTCTGCATGACAAATATAGTCCCAGAGGCTTTTCCGAACGAAATTAATCCCAACCACTTTTCTGTGTTGTTAAAGACACTCTTTTCTACGAAAAGTGGCGCTAAAGACAGTTTATGATGTAAAAAACAATTTACTGCCTGAAAAGTGTCATAAAAGACAATTTTCTGTACGAAAATTGTTATAAAAACGGTTTGAATTGCCATTTCAACATTCAAGTCACAAGGAAATCCGAGATCACAATTGTGCGAATTTATTTCGCCTTGTGCTTTGTAGGTCTCGACCCATCAAATTTTTCAAAATATTTAATCTTAAAACATTAAAAAAATGGTATCCAACACACACGTATCTATCGTAAAGAGTACCTGTAAAGACGTTTTCCTTCCAATACACTTTTCTAAGAATTATATTCCAAATCTCTTTTCTTTTTGAAAAAGGGCTCCCTTACGAAATGCATCTGACACTTTATTATATGCAATGGATATGCAAATATGTTTTCATATTTCTATTTAATGCCAAAAAAAAGTAACCAAAATGGAAAAAGTTTAAACTTTTTAATATTCTTGTCATCGTACGCTATTAAAATAAGCCTGGATGTAATAATGTAGGTTATACATTAAAATTAATGCAATATTTCGATCTGGAAGACAATTTTATTTCGCGTTGTAATATTTTGTTTGACGAGTTAATGGTAGCCTTTTGGGTCCCTAGAATCCAATTTCAAAGAAGAGTATTGTAAATTTTTGTGACTTCAGAATTTGCATGACTGAATTATACTTCCCCAGTCACATAAGAACAAATAAAATAGGATATGAATGTTTCAAAACCGCTGAAATTAATATCGGCTGGCTACCTGAAACTTCTGGAGACGTAGAACGCAAAAAATTAATTAATTCCTCCGTTCAGATACTGGCTTCATTGAGAAGCTTATCGAAATGCCTATCCAACGACATATATATATGCATATACGTACATATATATATAATGCGTTATACATTCAGTAGTTTCAAACCCGCTGATCTGGCAAGGCTGTGAACTATTAAATACCTCTGATCTGAAGTGTTAATTATATAGTGAAAGGTTTCCCATTTACGAATATGGATCGTTTAGCAACTGAAAAACGCGAAAAAAAATAGTTAAAACTTATTACGCAAGTGGTGATTTAAACGTGGGCTTTCAATCGAACAAAATTTTCATCAGCGATGAAGCTCATTTCTTACTTTGCGATTATGTCAGTTAACAAACAAAATTGCCGCATATGGGACCCGGAGAACCCAGAAGTGATTGTGGAAAAACCATTATGGTCTGGAGATGTCATTTGCCTTTTTTTCGAAAACTTCCTCAAAGGATCCACTGCCGCAACCAATCCAGAGGCGGTTATTTAAATGCTATTGTATTCCGTACATAATGGCAAGGTCTGAGCATTATAATGAAATAAAAATGTCATCGAAACCATAGCTTTATATATGCTTTATTTAGCTTTACTTGAAACCGAAAAATGTATAACCCTATATATGTCGATTATATCATAACCCAACCAATTGTACATTTTCTGTTTTTAACATCACTTTTATTTCGAGAAAGTACCGATATTACGGTACCCATATGTTTCCTTAAGTATATAGTAAAGATCTTGATATGAAAAAAGGGCAATTGCATGACATGACCGATAACCCTTTAAGCACCGGATGTTTTAAGTTTTAAAGTTCAAGTACCTTTTTTTAAAAATTCACAGTGAGCTAATGGAATAAAACTGAAACCATAAAATAGACTGCCTTTTCATTTTTTTAAATTATTTATTTATATAATTTTTAATTTTTAGGGAAATAAGTACCGACTGAAAGTTTTTAAAAAATCGAGAGTGACGTGTAATATCTCTGGTCTTTAAACGATACTCGGCGCAATAGAAATTTCGTTATGAAAGTCAAGGTCTCTCCTCTCAAATGAAAGTTTCTGTCGCTGGATACCCATTTCTAAAAGCCGTCCAATGACACCCCTGTCAGCTGGATACGACTAAAAATATGTGAGGTAGATCATATCGTATTTTCAAGGTTTCCGTAACTTGAGGAGTTTCATAAAAATTTCAACTGGATCCAAGCAAAGTCTGTAAAGTATGTTTAAACACCCAGTAGCGATACCCAAATTAACGTTATACTCGTAAAGGTTTCAAATAAATAACTTTTAAATACGTACGATGCACTTAGAACCCAGTAGAATTGGTTGCAGATAAGTTTTTAAATGCCAGGCCACCATCATACGATTTTCTTTTTTTACTCTGGGTAATGTGTATTCTTGACAATTGTTATTAAGAACATTAACATCATTCTCCTCGATCTTGTTAAATGAGGAATTTGTAATCGCTTGAGCAACCTCGGGACCAATCTCTTTCCTTCGAATAATTTGTAATCTGTTGTCAAAACCTTTTTTTCGAATACACCATAGCTTCCTACTCCCCTTATATTTTTACTTTTTCAATCTTTTATTGTGTACTTACCAATCTTTATTATCTGGCATTAGATTGCGCCTCTCCTCGTCTTCAGCGCGCAACGAGGGCAACTCCGATACTGGAGCGTACTGTGTGTGCGACACAAGAGGATCTGTGGAAGGATTCAATGCCATAATACCCTGGCCACAGCCACCATCCACATTTTGACACTGTAATTGACGAGCCAACGATTGTTTCTTATCGAAGAACGGACAGGGACAAGGACATACACAGTTGCGGCGCCAGTCCGCTACTTTCAAGTAAATGCCTGGATGCAGCAACAAAATGTACGACCAAATTGAAATCTTGAAATAGAACAAAAAATTGTGATACTCACCCATAGCTGCAATGCCCAAACAGGTCATAAAAACACCACCCAATAAAATACCCAGCGGGATTTCAACACATGGATTTACGGCCTCTGTATGAGTTTCACTTGTTCCTGCCTCAACTTCTTCCTCTCCGCTGGCATTGGTTTCCGTGTTCTCAGCGGGTGTTCGTTCTTGTAACTGTTTGACATACTCCTGATCTTCCAAATAATCTGCCGTTCCACTAGCTAGCATCGATATGCCAGCTGCCAAAGCGATTAAGGCAAACAGTAACAAAGCCAATTGGGGTTTTGGCTTGCGAAATACGCGTAAAGGAGAATCTACGCCAAGCGATGAGGCTGGCCCAAGGAAGCCTAAGCCACCGCCGGATCCATTACCACTGCCCGAACGTGTTTCGTATGAGACAGTGGTCGGTTGATACACCGGACCGCCACAAGATGGCATTGTGTGTTTAAATGTTTGCGGTTTGCTACTGTATTTGCTATACGTTCGTTTCCCACTTTGTATTTGTTATTATCGCACTTGTTATTGTTTTGTGGATGCTCCTCTACAGATAACTATTAAGTGAACTAAAAATAATTCTGTGATGTTGCTTTGCAAACGTAAATTTAAAAATAAACTCTGATTAAAGGAAAAGAAACCACAGCAACGTTTCCTGTTTGTTTGATTCTTGTTGTTTTTTCTTTTTTTTTGGTCACTATGACACGTCTCGATTTCTGTTGTTATCCTTTCGCCTTTTTTTTACTGGTCTCCCATACCCTTTATATTTCACCACACACGCACTAGTTTTGAAGGTTAAACGTCGATACTTGTAAAAAAAAAAAAAGAAACTTAAGTATCAATTAGGGGTCCTTACGGATAATAGTCCTTTTTCCATATTATTGCACTTGATGCCGAAACCCTTTGAGGGTCTACTGCGTTTAAAAGCCGACAACTCAATAATTACGATTAATGTTGCACTGCTTTAATCTTGCAATCTTGTGTTGCAATTATTTTCACGTACTTTGCGCCTCTTCGCCTATTGAATTTTCCGACTTTTCCCAACTTTTCCACAAATGGCACAAAAGCCGTTGTTGCACTATGATGAAACAAAATTGATATCAGTTGGTACAGAATTTTGTTCTTAGTAGAAAATTTTCCCATTTCAAGGGGGTAAATGTTCAGCCCATCTATTTGAATTATTTCCCACAATGGAATTGAGCTGCCAGATGTTTTTGTAAATTTGGTTAGCCAAAGAGCAAGGAATTCACAAGAGAAGTTATCTCTCTGGATAAAAATCATTCAGATAATTGTTTACAGAGGGCGTTAAAGTTAAAATTGAGACTACGTATCAATCCGCAATTTCGAATACACTTGCAACATACCCCACCTTCCGCTATCCCATTATCTCACACCGACTGGCTGAGAGCGACATAAAATGTGTTCTCATCCATTTCATGTTTTTATCTATATTCTTACAAATGAATGGCAGCAATGTGCTTCGAGAGCGAATATTTTCCAAATTGAGTGGGATATGCACCTTTTTGAACGTATTTAGTATGATTTGAGTGCAGCAACGGCCTCGTATTTTTCCATTATTCACGTATTCGCTTGGCGGATGAGGTTTCTCATTGAATGAATTTTTCTCAGTATGAATTTTTGATTGTGTAAGGAATCTGTTAAATCCTCGTATGTGGATTACTGCAACCAGAAGCTACAAATTTCTGTTCTCTGTTTCTTCTTTTTATTCGTTTCTCTATAAAGAAGTTTTCTGTCCGAGAAATGAAGCCATATGCACATGCTATTTTATTAGGGAAAATGTTTGATAGTATTGCATGTTTTGAACTTTCACTTGGACATCTGGCTCTTAAGTATTTAAAGGCCATAACCCAAGAACCACGCGCGTAAGAACAAGTTTAAAAAGACCTAATAGTATAACGTATTTTCACTAACACAGCTCTTTTCTCTCCTTTTCCACAGCTCTTTCCTATACGACAAGTGCGTTCCATGACTTTTTTTTCTTCTTTCTATTTGTAAACTGTTTGATATCTATCTTTATGAAAAGTGTCTTTTCTGACGTCTTTACTCGACAACAGCCATTTTCCATGATATTTTTTGTAATTTTTATTGTCTAAGCAAAAAATGCTTTCCCAAACATTTTGGAAAGAGATTTTGATAAGATTTTGTTTGTTTCATTTTCGAGAATACAAAATCGCCCTTATGCAGAGTATGTATCATCACTGACTTAAGATGATGTAGGAGAGACACAAATAATATTGAATTTATTTACTTAATGATTGTAAGTTTTCTAAAATTACTTGGTTTCTAATATATACTAACAAACATTAATGTATATTCAAACTTAAAAGGAATTGATTTGTAGTTAATACTAAATGGTCGTGTTTTATTAATTTTCGTTGGATCAATGATATCAATTACGGTCTTAGTTAAATTGCGTACATTAGCAAATGCCAATACGCACCACTTAGTCATATCACCTACTATATACGAGGCAGTGCCAAAACCAGTCGACTTAACAAAGAAGACACAAAAAAATGTTGGAAAAAATTTTCTTTATTTTTCAACATAATTTTTTTTTACCTCAATACACTTTTTACAGCGATGTGCAATAGCTTCTATACCCTGTTTATAGCAAGAACTGTCAAAATCCTCAATCCACTTTTTCATTTCTGGCAAATCTTTTACCACCGACCCATTGGTTGGTGGTTTTTCCTTTCTGAAGATAATTGATAAAAATAATTCCGTGCGCATCCCAAAAAAGAGACACCATGACTTTGCCCGCAGATTGGACCGTCGTCGCCTTCCCATTCCAGTCCAGTGGTTTGATTGTTCCTTTGTCTCAGGCGTGAAGTACTTTATTGCGCTGAAACATCGCCAAACATCTTCGCGACGCTGTTTTTGCTCTATTGAAAGCAAGCGCGGCACCTATCTTGCGCACAGCTTTCTAATCTTCAAATCTTCGGTCAATATGCGATGTATAGCACTTTTTGAAATGCCTATTATTTTAGCTAGCCCACGCACCTTCAGCCGACGATCATCTAATACCATTTTGTGTAATTTCTATACCGTGTCTAGCATGGACACCTCATTAGGTCGACTACTATGGTGTTCCTCTTGGCAGCTTGTACGACCTCGTTTAAACTCTGCTACCCAATATTTTACAGTCGCAAATGAAGGAGCAGACTCCCCCAGATTAGAATCTAGCCCGATTTTAATCTTGGTTGGACTGAGACCTTTCAAATGGAAATATTGAATTACATAACGGTGACTAATTTTTTGATTGTTTACAAATTTACTGAGATAATTTACTTTTAATGGATCAATAAAAATATAAAGTGGCCCCTTGAAACTTAAAACATATGTTTTATAAGGTTGCTGCTTTTCACCAACAATTTTTTTTCAAAAAAATAAAAACAAAAGCAAAAAGCTGGCGTTGACGCTTCTCACACAAAAGCGAGCGTTACAGGAGCGGATAGACCTAATTTGACTCCCCAAGTGTGCATACCTAAATGGAAGCAATTTTTCTGGTTCTAAAATACAGGGTGGCGCAATAGAACGTGCATATTGCATCATATTTTTTTGCGGCGTAGAAAAGGCGCGGGCGGGGGGCGCCTACATCGTTGGGTTGGCGGGCTCATGGAGTTTTAGTCGCTATGAATCACTTCGACGGGAAGCGTCGCGCATTTTGCGTGCGCTCATTTTACGAGAACTCTCGTTCATATATTGCTACTAGGCGACTATATTGTGCTGAATATGGACTACGGCGAATTAGTGAAACTCCGAGTGCTAATTTAATTAAAATATGGAAGAGACCGGTTCAACATTTAAACCACAAGCAAATGGTCGCCCAAGAACATCTAGGACCGAAGACAATGTTGAGAGAGTTATGGAGTCAGTAGGAGGAAATCCACAAATGTCGACTCGCAAGAGATCGTCTGTCTTACAATTATCGCGACGAAGTTTGCAACGAATTTTAACATTGGATCTTAAACTGCATCCATATAAGCTGCAATTAACACAAAAATTGAAAGAGTCTGACTTCATAGCAAGGCTCGCATTTGCTAATGAAATGCTTAATCGATTTTCCAATTTTGACAATATCCTTTCCTCTGACGAGGCTCATTTCCTAATGAATGGGTTCGAAAACCGTCAAAATTGTCGTTACTGGAACAGTGAAAATCACAAAATAAAACACCAGAAACCATTGCATAGTCCTAAAGTGACAGTATGGGCAGCAATCTCTGGCAGAGGAATAATTGGTCCTTTTTTCTTCGAAAATGCGCGGGGCCAAAACGTCACGGTTAATACGGAACGCTATGTTGAGATGTTGGACGGATTTTTGGCTCCAGAAAATGAAAATTCAAGAATAGTGAATTCCAGAACTTGGTTCCAACAAGATGGACCTACCTGTCACACATCAAATGACTCCATGGCGGTGGTGAAGCAAATGTTCCCTGGCAGACTGATTTCAAAAAGAGGTGATATCCCATAGCCCCCACGTAGTCCAGACTTGACGCCTCTTGACTTTTTTTGTGGGGATACCTCAAACACAAAGTCTACAGTAATAATCCAAGAAACATCGTTCAGCTCAAGGAGAATATCCGTGGTGAAATGGCAGCCATTACACCAGTATTACTGAAGAAAGTTTTCAATAATTTTCGTTTGCGGTTAGAGGATCTATTTTTTAAATATGCACGTTCTATTGCGCCACCCTGTATTTAGTTTTTTTTTTTATTGGAATAATTTTGAAAATGAGTACAAATTTTTTCTGGGTTTCAAATTTTAAATCGTTTTTAAGATTGGAACAATTCCTGTGGTTTTAAAATATTCATTATTTTTCAATTGGAACTTTTCAAATAAAAATAAATTCTGTCTGGGTTTCGAACACTAAATTATTTTTAAAATGTAAACAATTTTTTGTATAGTAAATTGTTAAAAAAAAAATCAGCAAATTTTTCGCTTGCGTCATCATTTCTTAAAAAATATTGAAACATTATTTAAAAAAAAATCAACACTATTTCCCAAATATATTTTTTTGGTTGTTTGTGTTAAATTAGATTTGTTCTCTTATTCCAGATTTTGTTCAAATGAATGTGGGCTTGCTACAATATTGTGTAAACAGCCTAATAGTGTGTTTTTGAATTTGAAATGAGAATGGCACATTAACAGACTGATCTGATTGATTTAACCCTATTTGCAGACTATTTTGCTAATTTTCCATACCAAATATTTCTAAATTTTCTGAAGCACTCAATTTGTTATCCAAGGCTTCCATGTGAAAGTGGAGATTCAAAAAACCTAACACCGCTACGCATTTTCATTAACACATTTATCCTACTAAAATGGGTATTACACACTAACAAACAGATCTTACAGATTTAACCCTATTTGCGGATAATTTGTCTACATTTACATGCAATACATTTGCTTTTTTCATAAGTTGGGTTAAGTCTTTTAGGTCAATCTGTTACAGCTGCACTCATGTACATTCAATTTTGCAACTAGTTATAGTTTACACCATTCTCTTTGAGTCCAGCTTTTGTTCGAAAGATTGTGAACATGATTTAATTTAGCACCCTATAGTGTAAACAGTCTATAGTAGTTATTTTTCTTCTTCTTTTAGAAACACAATTACTCGCAAAACCGCGTGGCAACGCCCTCCAAAGAAAATTACGCAATATTTTTCCAAAAACAAAATACCGCTAGCCGCAAAGCTTTGCAGCACGTGAATTATAAAGACTAAAAGTTGCTGAACAACTTGCATCAAACCGAAAAAGCAGTGAATTTACGACAGTACACAGGTAAAAAAGTGAAAATAGCATGTCATATCTGGGGGCAACACTGGCAAGATGCTGTCGTCAATTGACAGTTGGCGCGTCGCAGCCTACCGCCATTTTGGCCAGCAGTACTTCAAGAATTCAAGCTTCGCCACTGACAACTGGAATTAAAACGAATCAGTTGCTATTTGGATTTCTCAGTGTACGCAATTTTGCTAGCAAAGAAAAAATGGGTTTACCTCGTGTCTTCTTTGATCTGACCGCTGACGGTGAGCCTTTGGGCCGCATTATTATGGAGGTAAGAGGAAATATCTTTCTCCTTAGAAACAAAAAAAATCGTAAGGGATATTTAAACAATCTTGAGGCATTCTAGAATTAATTATTCATGGCATTTTTTGAAGGTGATAATGCAAAACTGGTTGACTTAAGTTATTGAAGTGTAATGCTATGTACAAATGTGTGCGTGTTTCGAATGTGTGTTTGTGTATCAAATATGTTGAAAAGAATTTAAAAATCTTCAGTCTATTCCAATTTCTGTATTTTCTTTTTTGCTTGGTCTAAAAGGCAGAAGTGAGGTTAGGTGGTTAGCTAAACTTTTTCTTCTGCAAGAATAAAACTTGCAATTTGTAAGTTGTGTCTTACTTGGACGACGCCGTGTAGAGGCGTGTTGGTGTTCGTTGGCAGAGTTCTATATAACTTGAAGTAGAGTGAGTGTGTGTGAGTGAAATGATTAACCAGTGGGCGCATGTGTTGGTGTGTGATTGTACCGAGTGGTGGTGGTGAACGAACCTACAACGGCGGCCATAATGACGACGACGACTACGACTACTACTGCGATGACATTACTAATAGAAGAAAACGTGAGAAATTTCTAATGGCATCCGAAGAAAGACAATTTCCCACATTGCTATGACAGGTGATGGGAGGGAGGAAAGATCACGCTGTCAGTTGCAATATAATAGCTAATGTTTCAATTTAGATTTTTGGCTACAAATTCATGATAGACGATGGATCGTCTATTTTTTGCCGGCCGGCAGCACTCTATCTTAGTTGACCATTTTATATTGATGAGGGAATCAAGAGATCAAGATAAAGCGACTGGGAAGGGGATTTGTATTTAAATGTGTTGGCTGGTTGTGATTGTTTTAATAACGCTTGTTACTGATGCTTGTCTATGTAGTTCAAATTTTGCTTCTCTTCACCCCTTTTCCGTAGAGTCACGCTTGGGCTTATAAAGAAGCATGTTTCTCGTTTCCATTTGATATCGCTTGGTCGCAGCTGCAGCGCTGCTGGCGCCGTGTGCCATATCATTTTTGGAATATTCCATTTTATTCTTTTTTTATCACACTGCGAGTCTCGTGTAACTACTTGCTTTGCAGGCAGCAAACCATTAAGCTATTTATTATCTCTATATATTTAGAACTAAAAGTAGTGCTGCGGTTAGTCCTCAATTTTGTTTCCTTCCAATCTGTGGCCGATGCAAATGACCAGCGATGACCTTGAGCTTGAGCGCATGAGTTGTATGTGAAAAAGTAGACAGACACTACAGAAAGAAATAACACCCATACTTACTTACCTTGTCCTGCTGATGATGTGAGAACATTTTCTATGTGCGAGTGTGCCAAAACATGTATTGATTTCTGTATGGGGAAAAATCTACCAATAGGAGATGGAATGTGTGTAATATGGAATACTAATTTTTGGGTTGAGAGGGGCGTTAGCGTTTTACATTTTGTCAGGTGGAATAATGACAAATTCCATTTTCCTTGATTGTAATCTTGGCAGGACTGACAGCGGTATTTTTCTTGAGAACTAAGCATTTCGATGCTGTACATAAGAAAGTTCTTCCCAATCGACAGTTTATTTCGAATTCGATAAAAAAAAAAGAGACAGAAAGTCTACCCAAGTTTTCGATTCTAGTTCCGATTTTGAACAGAAAGTGCTTAAGTTTTGGATTCTAAATGCGATTTTGAATAGCATCAGTTTTGAAAATGATGTGGCTAGTAGACAGCATTTTGAACAGAAATCTATGTATGTAGATTTTTTTGAACTTCTGACTAAATGTCAACAAATTGTACGATTTGTACGTCAATAATTATTTTTTTTTTTTGTGCAATGTCTTCAGCTGCGACTTGAATTTCTACATAATATAGGAAAATGAATAAGGATTTCGTTCTCATTTCACAGTCAAATAAGCATAAACATTTAAATTTAGTAGGCTTGTGTGTTAAGTGAGTGGATGACATAGTAATAGATTGGTTTGACAGAATTAAATGGTCAAATATATATATATATATATATATATATATATATATATATATAATTAAGATAAATTTACATTTTCATTTGGTTTTGTCCACTTAACCCTGTTTGGCGGATAGTATGGAAATTTAAGCAAATTTAACACAAACCTGGGCTAAATCTTTCTAATCGTCCCTCTAGTTTGTCATTCCCTTTTAACGCCTAAAACGTTTCTGTATGCTTAATAATACATCAGCTAGTGTGCGGAATAAAAACAAGCGCTTACATTCCATGCCACAAACATCCCTGTAATAGCGTTCATAAATGAGATTTCTGTTAGGGGCTGCGTACCATCCAAATGAAAAATGTCGGTGGCATGAATATGCACTTTTTTTTTGAAACTCTCGGACACGATTTGAATCGAGAGTTGTTCAGGCGACGAAAGAAATCCGGAAGGGTCAGTATAAACTACTTGTCAATAATTTGGGCTAATATGCTAATGTAATGATCAAAATATCGCAAAATGGCAAGTTTCCTTTTTGTAACCTGGCTCCTCACATTCAGTGATCTTATACGCATCCAATTTTCAAACTCTTTGAACTTGACCTACAGGTTTTCGACGATTGTGAGCGTCTCTCTTCGGGAAGCATTTGCCAGACTTATCGATTACTCGACTACTTGAAGTGTTCGTCAGACATATCGCGCTGAGCGCCGATCAAATAATGTTGGCTGTAAGCGGGATTAAAGCCGCGATAGTCGTGTGTGGCAGCCATCACACCACGGTCGATTAATAATACAATGCCAATAGCACAATGTAGTACAATGTCTCCAATATCGCAAGTAAACCTGTCAGCATATGAAAATGGTAAACATTTTCTTTTTTTACTCTATTCACCTATATATCGAAGTTAAGTAAGTCTCAATAATGGAATAATAGCGAAAAAATACATATTTTTTGTATTTAAAGTGAAAGACATGCTAATAGATTGATCTGAAAGATTTAATTACATTTGAGAAAATTATCAAATATTTCATATGAAGTTTTGTTGAAATGCTTAACAAAAAGGTAAAATCTGCTAGATTAATCTATTGTCTAAAATCCAACAGTTTCCGAACGGTAACAGTAGCAATAGTAAAAGTAGTAATAATTATTAAAACATCAAAGACGCTTTTACTTTTTTTTCGCACATTCTGTGTCACAAACATTCTTGCAGTAAGCATTTCCAAATGAGACTTTCGTGCTATCCAAATGAAATGTCGGCTGCCAAAAATTTCTTAAAATCATAATTCATATTCATATTCTTTATGGGAGAAAACGGGAGAAATACCGTTTGGACTGTGTATAAAATAAATATGATTGTCTCCTGACGATATCGTCGAGTTTGGTTTGTAAGGAATTCAAGCGAATTATCTTCGAATATTCATAGAAAATTCAGCTTACTCCCCCGACGCCGTCTTTTTTTTTCTTCACGATGACGCCACAGAGAAGAATTACAGACAAAAGCCGCATTTGTCTCTAAAGTGAATTTTGTTAAGTCTGGACGTTAACTCTAGAGCACAAACTTGTATTCTCACGTCTTCTTTCACAATACGAACTTATTGTCTAAATTTGTATAATGCCGAATGCAATTGTTTTCATACGTTAGCCCTTATATTACCACAATCTATACAAATATTGACAAAAATATTCAAAATTATCGAAAGAGATTAATTAATTTTCACTTCAGAGACAAATGCGGACTCTATCTGCAATTCTCTGTGCTGACTGTGGGGATGAAAGGGGAAACATAACGCGAAGCGCTTGCTGCTCTGGCTACAAAACCGGCTTTAGCATGAATATGATGAAAAAAAAAGAAAAATTTCCAACAGGGTTCTGAGAATGTTGTGTTTATGGCGTATTCTTGTGCACTTCGAGAATGTTGTGCCGTTTAATTATTCTCTTGTCAACGAAAAAGGCGCAGACCACATTAAACCCGACAAACCCTCGAGGAATCTGCTGAGAAACCCGCTTTAATATCTAGACAATTGTGACGTTTCTGCCAAACTTTCAGGGAGACCTCTGAAATGCAAGACTAAAGCTAATTCGGAAGCAATTAACTTAGCAAAAAATCGCAATTTTGTTTTTAAATTCTGTTTGTTCTATTTCTATTTGTTTTTTTTTATACCTTCAACCGAAGGAATGAAAGTTTAAACTGTCAACTATCTTTTCATCAACTGAGAGAAAATTGACCAATTTATCCTAATTCGTAGACTCCAACAACATTAATTTTTGTCCATTGCACTGTTTTATAATGCTCACCTACGCCTTTTTATAACTAATCGATTTAATTCATATATTCTTTGATTTATAACTTTCATTCAGCTGCATTGAATGCAGTCAGATTTGCTACACGTTAAACAATTTTTAAAATAAGAGACAGCATTGTCAGGTCTCTTTTGTTATCTCCCATAAAAATTGAATTTTATTTTACGGAATTCTATCTTTGAACTGTACTGTATTGATTTATAATGCCTTGTGAAACTTGAACCGAGTAATCACGTCTCTTTTGGTATCTACTATACAAATGATCGATTTAGCCCATATATGTATATATATTCTGCGCTTCATACCTCTCAAGTACTTGCACTTAATTTTGTTAAATTAGCGTACGTGTCTAGCAACGTAGACTGCGTGGCACCGCAAATTGAGCGATTTTTCGAAATTTCATTTATAACCTGTAATCCTTACATTTGCGTAGTCAGTAATTTAAATATAAATTAAATTATAATGGTTGTTAAAATGTAGAAAAATCTACCGGATAACCATGAACGACTTCTATGGTACCTCCCAAACAAATTATCCATTTTAATCCATATATTCCTAGATCTATGTCTGCCGTTCCATTGCACTAAAATCTGGATAATTTGGCAAGCAAGCAATAGACTTTATAAACTCAGTTTTGCAAATGAAAAAATGGCCTGAATTACCCTGCATACAAATTAGCCGATTTTGCAAAAATCAGTGGTTTCTCTATGATTTCTAAGCCGATGATAGTTAGTTTAGAGAGTTTTAATTTTGATTGTTTTATTGTGCATTAATTCAGAAGCACGTAATCTATATATCACGCCCTTGCTGGCACTCCGCAAATTTTTGCATTATCCCCAATTAATGTTGGTAAATGTATCTGTAAGTTAGTGCATATTTCTGCACTTGTTTAGATCTCTTCCAGTTAAATGCAACACAATTCTTGTTTTAATTTTATTAGAATTTGTCTCTGTGTTTTCTTGTTTTTAATTTTTCATTAAATATTTTTGGTTCAAATAATATGTGCTTACTTACCTTCAATGTTTGAATCATTTAGTGTGTAATATTGCCTTCAGTGACAATTCCAAATCAAAGCGAATTTCGAAACGAGGGTTACCTACTTGTGGTAGTAAGACGAATGTTTAATAAACAACAAATATAAATTATCTATTAACTTGGTTAACAATCCAAATACCAAATGTATATAATATAATGTCGGATATTTATTTCCGTCTAACTGTAATGTTTTTGTGTCTGATTTATTTATTATGTGGTTATATATTATTAACACATATGGACACTTACTTTCATAAAATTGTTTGCTTTGTTGGCATCCAGACGGATATGGCATTTTGGGGGGGAAAAAGTATGTGTAAGATACGACATCTGTTCCAGAACTTTTTAATAGTAGGGCCGCCAATGTCATGCGATAAAGAAGGAAATTCAGTCATTATTTTAATTTGTTCATTATATTTCATCTCCTGTTGATATGCATCTTCACCAGCCTGTCTGTTTTAAAGCGATTTCATTTACGAATGTAGTTTCACTACACAAATTACATCCTAGTGGTAAACTAGCAGCCAAAGCTTTCTTCCTCTCTTAAAATGTATCACAATTTTTATTCGTTTTATTAAAGTAAAAGATAGGATGGTCATCTAATAGAAAACACAGGAACACATATTATGTTAAGAGGCATTTGCTTTTAGTTTTAGTCGCTTTGGTGGCCCTCAAACCCGTAGTTAATAATAACATCATCTCTATTGTATATCTTTTCGATATTATAATTTTCGTTTAAAATAAATTTTACATTGTGATTGAGAGAAGTTTAACTAGACCCTAACAAATTACTTATCTGCGAAATATTTGTAGATAAATATGTTGAGTAAGTAGCGCCAAGTTGTTTGCGTGAAATCGTGAAAAGGATATCAGCGATATTTGCATTTTTGTGTGATACCAAGAGTGCCTAAATTTAATTGCATACAAAATTGAATCACAATCTATAATTGTGTTAATAGTAAGACAGGTAGACAAAAAAAACTTGCGATGATTCATCTGAATAAGATGAGAGCGATGTGTGAATCTATTATTTACATTTATTAATTGATCTATGTTTGTGACCAAATTCTACAGAAATATTGAATAACATTTTGTGCTTATATAGAATATTCGATTTTTTTTTCTAAATCTGCGGTACTAAATGAAACAATGCACCCACCACAACTCGTCATCAGAAATTGCAACGTTTTCTGGCTTAGAAACAAACACAAAGAGGGTGATATTTTATCATATTCATATAAAAATAAATGTTAGGGCAAGATAGGAAGATTAGGGCAAATCACTTGTTTTATTTATGCCTCTCACAAACAAAGCATGATATATGGATAAAACCATCAAAATATCTTCGAGTCGAGTGTACCAACATAAAAAAAAATAATCGAAAGTCGAATGTACGTAGCCCGCGAAATTTGAAAATTCACCTTTTTTTTTGAACACACCTCAAAGCCTCTTTCAGAGATCAGACATTTTCATATTTGGGTGCTCCGTTTTTTTTCGAGTTATACATATATAATTGAATTTTAAAATTCTTCACATCCTTCTGGAGAATATTACTTTTTTTGCTTAACTCATTTAGAAACCCGCCAAAAATGGAGTTTCCTTTTTTCTGATCCTTCCATACGTTTGGAATTTTTTAGTTTGCTCTTTATATAGACATACACATTCCCATTGAACGGAAAAGTTTAGCGAAATGGTAGAATTTATCGTTAACAATATTTATTTAATTTAATTTATTTTTTTTTTTTTATTTACGATGTACAATTTTCTTATTATATAGGTATATAGCTATTCAGGATTTTAGCCAATGTAATACATGTTTTTGCTTTTAAAGACTTACTATATGATGAGTAAAAAAAAAAATAAATAAAATTATTTAACTGCGCTACTACACATTTCACAGTAATATTCAATATACATACATAAATGAAGATTCCAATCACTAAAATCACAAAATGTATATAGTGTAAGAAGGCTTATATAATAAAGTTTAAGAATAAAAAAAAACCAAAAAAAAAAAAACAAACAAAATATGACAAAATTATGAGTCTTCAGGACTTGAGGTTTCATTCACGTGAAAAACATCCTAAAATTGTTAGAAATCCCAACATATTTAGGCCATTTTCGTGTTTGGGGCTACGTTAGAATTTTTGACCATCTATTTATTTATTTATATACTATATATTTTACAAATATATTTTTCTAAAACATAGTTAAAGGACGCCGAGTAACTACTACATGCGCCCGCCCGTAGGTAAAGTAAAAGAAGAAAACTAATAAATATGATAAATACTAAAATGTTAAAAATACTGAAATATTAAAAATACTGAAATGTAATTACAAAAATAGAAAAAAATGTGTAAATAAAGTGAAGTTTGGTTTCGTTAGGATTTTTATCATGTTAGTCCCTTTGCAGAACGGAAAAATTCAGCGAAATATTGGAGTTAATAAGTTGTGCACTCATTGGAGAAATTCTGTTGGACGAACAATATATATTCGAATCGTTCACTGGCCAGTCGTCCTATAGCAAAAACTTATTACATTATCAGACTTCATATCGTGACCATTTCTGTTTGCATTTGTTTTTATGAAGGTGTTAGAATATAATTATTTCCATGCGGGGTTCTAATAACTACATATATATGTGAATGGAAACTGTATTTTTGTAATTATATAAAACTATACTAGATTACAATGGTAGTTAATGTCAATATCGTTAATAATAAACTAACTTAGTAGTTTAACTGCACTTGGACACGGTCATTTCTGTTGTCCTGTACCTCCCTCCATTACTAAATGACTCAAAATTACATATTCCGTGATATCCAACCTACAATTTTACACGAAACTTTTGAGCTGAGTGCTAAATATTTTACCACCATCAGTGATTACAAAAAAAAATATTAATTTTTTTTGGTTTGGCTGCGTTGTGCGAGTATTATATAAAAAAAAAGAAGAAAAATAGACTACCATTCAACTTCACTTGTAATCCACAAGTTAGAATGGAAATAATGAAAAATACATGGAACACATACAAATTACACATTGCTGTATTTGAATCAAGGATTGCTCTGCACCATATAACAGTGTGTTAATAGATTTACTTAATACATGTGTACATATTCAGGAGGAGTTCGTTTTGAATAATTAGGCGGATTTGTTGTAAAAATAAAATGTAATTGTTTTGTGGCCCCAGACAGTTATTGTTCGGGTGGCAGGAGATAATCGATTAATTAGAATTGGATTAAGAGTGGTTTGGTTGGTAGTTGGCCAATATTGAAGCTAACTGCCTGCCTGTTGTCGCTTGGCCGTTTGTTTTGGTTTTATTATCATTTGCCGACACTTGTCCTTGAATTATGGGGAGGAGTAGAAAACTTAGGACAATAAAGAAAACGACCAAAATGTCTACAAATGATTGATTAATGCAGACGATTCGATTTTCAACAGCGCACATGTTGAAAATCCATTTGTTTTCTTCGTGTTTATTCACTTGACTTCCTTTGGAGCAGATTACCTAATTTGAGCCCGTTAAATAAATAGCTCTGACTATTGATTATTTTTTTGTGGTCAATGCTGTTGCTTCTTCATTGCACACCGCAAAGTTTGGAGTTTTGATGATTTTCTCCCATTCATTTAGAAGATCACGTAATCTTATAACACGTTTCTGATATCATGACTAATCACTATTATAAAATTTTGTACAATACACTAATACTAACAAATGAACTATTGGTATGTTAGATTTACGGCATATGTGTACACCTATAATTGCTTATGATTCATTTGAAATAATTAGCATATTTGTTAATTACCTGTTTTTGAAAACTGTTGCTTGCTGCTCGGAGAGCGCTCTGTGATGGAGCGATATTGTTGGTAACGCAAACATTTGATAAAACCTTGTAATTTTACTTAAAACGAATTTTCTGGCTGAATAGTAGATAGAAAGGAAGAGAGGCTTCATTCATTATCATAAAAAATTAAAATTTTGAAGACAAACATTAAAAATTCTTCTAATGGAGTAATTACTTTGGCATGGTTGAATAAATGGGATGAGAAAATTTGTCTCAACAAAGTGTATGATTTGTTATAAAAAAGATAATTTTTTTTTTTCTTATGGGAAAGTTTGGATTTCATGTTGGAGGTACCAAAAGTTTGTCAAAAATTGGCTATGAACTATGCAAAAACACGGTACATTGTGTGTTGTTCGAAATGTTATCCATCACTGGCGACTATTTTTCCTTATCTTTTTGCAAGAAAAATTCATGTTTTTAGACTATCCAGGAATTGGCCCAATTTTGTTTATTTCTCCGTATGATGTGAAGCGCTGTTCAGAAAGTGCGAAAAGCAATGATTCCAATTACGCGTCTTCCTACACTCTCCTCTGTCCTACGTTCCTCGTCTCCGACGTCAAACCGACCGTTTTTAAACTTTTAAAATCATTTACGATAACTTTTCTTACTTAGAAAAGTTTCGTCACATGTTTCTATAAGCCATCGATGCGCCTTAGCTATACGGGTTTCTTCAAATTAAAAATGTAAATCCAAATTTCCTGCATATGACGTTCATTCAATTGAAAACTGGACATTTTCGCACAAATCTGATTCAAAATCGCTATATGTCGTTTTACATCTGACAATTTCAACCATAACTCACAGGCGCGGGGCCATCTTTTATAAAACAACTGGAGTTTGCTGTACTCCCAATAGAACACAGTGATCATCACCGACACGAAGTTAAGGCGGTAAATAAATTCTGGTTCCGGCAATCAAAATTCAAATCAATCAAAATTGAAATACATTTTATTTCCGTTTTATGTATCCAAATTGAAATTACAAACAAATTTGATCCTGCATCATATTTAATTTAGTTTCTGATTTGGTTTATGAAACTTTGTATATCTTTCATTTGAAAATGTTCAATTTAAAAGACGAACCAAATTTCTGGGAGCCACTGGTATCTAAAATCAAAAAAAAAAAAAACGAAAACTGTTTGTCTTAGGCCTTAGGATCGATTAATTAATTAATTAAGAATAGAAAATGCATAAAACAGAGATTTCACTTCGGGTCCTCGAATCGAAATATTCCTTTCATTATGTTTCGAAACGCAACTAAGGCGTGCAGTCAGGTTAATATTAGCTTCCTTTAGATTGAGCTTTTGCAGCCCAAAAAAGGTACCATTTAGTTTTTATTTATATTATTTTCGAATGAAAATGTCGTTAAAGATGGAGTAGGTTCTATTTTGGCGCAGAAATTTATGGTACTGAAAACTAAAGGTCCTTATGTGAAATGTCTAGAGAGAGGGGAAATGATGGATCAAAAATGAAATTGTCGCTATCATTTGCAAACAGTTTTACACTTTATATAAGATTTTCCGAATTCGCTTCTATGTAATCTATTACGAAAAGCGACAGTTTTTTATAAGGGGAGGATAATTTTTTGACTTGGCAGTTCTTTTCTTTTACCAAGCATTAGATTCGATCATTTGACATTTAGGTCCGGCAAACCCAATATCTGCTTTTGTAGATAACAACGTTTTTGTCCAGAATTGATGGTATGGTGTTGCGAACGGAGCTTTATACTTTAACTAGGATTTACTGAATCCGCTTCTCTGGGTCCCAACAATATGAAAAAAACGTTTCGCCAGTGGGAAATAGTTTCTTAATTTGGTAGTTTTTTTTTCTCTTCTACCAAGCGTTTGCCCGATTATCGTGCCGACATTTAGACTTAATTCCCACATCCGCCTTTGCAGACGTCAAGGTTTTTGTTCACGATTAGTACTACAGTGAGTTTCTTTCGGAGCGAGGATTTAATAGATCCCTTTTTTGGGTGGGAAACCCTTTCGGTCGTAGAAATACGTGAGTAATGCAGAAATATGATATCATTACGGGCCTTAAATCGTACCAATTAAGCTCAAAACGGTGTAAATTCCATCCAATTTAAATAAAATAAGCTCTTAAAGCACACTGTTGCCATTAATTTTTTTTACATATTTAGAAATTTCCTTGGTTAGGCCGTACTCTGATGAGGATATTCTTAGCGAAGAATTTTAGCAAGAAATTTGATTTTCACTTAGCATTGGACTTCAAATTTTTCTCTGGCTATCGATTTATCCAGAGGGAAATAAGATGATTCACACAAATTTTTTTAACCTTTGTCACAACAAGGAATATTTGGAAGATAGATATAGGCCGAGCAAATATCGTATTGACATCTTCATTTGGTGTTACTTTTGCAACAATTACTAATTATTATCATTAAGTTGTCTAACTATATCCACGTCATTAAAAACCATTACAGAACATACAGTAAGTTCTGTTAATGCATTTTGGCTTTTTCATCGTGAATGTTGAATTCTTTGATGTGAATGCTGTTATCATTGTAGTCATCAAATACTGAGTGTTCACTCAACGTGCCTAATTAAAACAGAATTTAAATTGACCATCGAGAAATTTTGTTTCTTTTTTTTTTTAATAATTTAGTAAAATGCGCATTATAGTTCCCAAGTAGAGTTTTTCATTTCCCGGAACTCGGGAGAATATTTTAAATTTCCAGTAATTCAGACAATTCGCGGAAAAAATTGAACGTTACATTCTTTGCCAGTTAATGTGCCAAATTAGAAAAAAAAAAATAAGCGAATAGTTAAAAATGAAAAGAGGGCATTCAAGTGGCCATATTTTGTTTTCTTCATTTGGGCGTAGTTTCATTACGTATTCTGGTTCAAAATGTATTAACTGCATTTATAGCCTAATTCATTTGCATGAAAAGTTTTCAGATTTCCATCAAAGAGATACCATGTGTGTCCAAAAAATAAGGTGAATTTTCATTTTTCTCAATAATACACTTGTGTACACTTCTCTGATATGCCCTTTCCTTCAGTTCTCTCAGCGATTCGGTTTTTATCTTGACGTGCTTTTTTTGGTATTGGCTCTCCTGGACTCTTTCCCTTTTACCAAAGCAAATCTGGATCATCGTTGACGTCGTTCAACAATTCCTGAGCGATGATTATGCGACGTTGTTTTTGGTTAAAATTCAGCAATTTTGGATCGAACTTCGCTGCCACACGCTTCATACCCAAAATTTTGGAAAAGATTGCATGGCATGAGCCAACCGATATACCGACATCCCCAGCAACTTCTCTAATTGTAATTCGACGATTCTTCATAAAAATTTTCTTCACTTTCTCAACATTTTCATCGGTTGCTGATGTGCTGGGGCGTCCAGAGCGATTGTTGTCATTCACATCTTCTCGACCTTCTGTGAAAAGCTTGTACCACTTGTATACATTTTTTTTTTTTGACTCAGAGTACTTTCACCGTATGCCACTGTCAACATTTCAAGTGTTTTTGAGCACTAAATTCCTTCCTTTGTTCTTTGATCCATTTTTTTCGATAGCAGAAAATCGCCGAACTCGCAAAACACTTGTCACAACTACTTGTCAAACAAACTAATCATGCTATATGGATAAAACCGTCAACATATCTTCGAGTCGAGTGTACCAACATAAAAAATAATAATAATCGAAATTCGAATGTACGTAGCTCGCGAAATTTGAAAATGCACCTTATTTTTTTTGAAGACACCTCATGTATTTGAAATAAACACTGTTTTCTATTCGAAGAATTATAAAAAGATATTTAGATCGAAAAAACATTTAAATCTTCGATTTTAGAATGCGCATTTTTGAAATGTCAAGAAAAAAAATGCTATTTTTGAATTCCAATAAATAGCACAAGAGTGGTGAATTTGTGAAATAACATACAATTATTTTATATGTAAACTGAAATGACTGTACATTTTGAAAATAAAATTGGATAATTGGAATTGCAGAATCTAAAACGGCAATAGATTTCTAGACCAGAATATCGTTGAGCTGGTATCAACGGGATCCCGCAAATAACTGTAATCGTCCATAGAATTTAATCTAAAACATAACTTTCTAATTGACATTTGATATCAACTGAAAACCTTACAAAAACTTAGAACCGAATTTAGTTTGACGATAGCGCTGTTCAAATAGTCTATTAAAGTCTATTCTCTACCACCAGCGAAAGGTTCAAACAGAATATATAGCCAGTTAAAATGCAATCGAATTGTAAGGAGAGATCGGTCATGCAGTTCAATATAAAGCAAAAATATATATAAAATACGTTCTCCAGATCGCAAGAGAACCTTAATGAAGAGAGAAGTTTAGTTTGACATATACCTTTCAAGAAATTGGAGAAAGTTTCAAAGGTATATTAAAACCAATCATTTGGAAGGCGTAATTTTCCTTGTCATATACAAAGTACAATGTCATTTACATGATCGCCTCTGGATTGGTTGTAGCAGTGGTGCCTTTTTTCCTGTTTTTGGAAAAATACGGCCCAATGACACCTCCAGACCATAATGTGCACCAAACAGACACTTTTCGGATGCTATGACTTTTCCCATAATCACTTTTGGGTTTTCCGGGGCCCAAGCACCGAGTGAGAAGTGAGCTTCATCGCTGAAGAAAATGGTCGATTGAAAGCCCAAGTCTGAATCACCACTTTTGTAATAAGTTTTCACAATTTTTATGCATTCTAAGTTTGTTAAACGATCCATATCAAATCTTTCGCTAAATAAATAACGCTTCAGATGACAGGTATTTAACAGCCGACGGCCTTGCCAGACCGGCGGTTTTGAAACCACTAAATGGATAACCTTATGCCAAGAAGGCGTGAGGATATGTCACATACACACATTAAAAATTGTAGTATTGTCGAAGTTCCAGAATTTCAAAAATTACGAAAACTGATCTCAGAAGGCGTAAACCACTAAATACACGAGTACTTGCAATCATTTTTATCATATGTGCATACATACATTTAGTGTTCTATAGCAGATTCCTAATTTTTGTCTCACAAAATTTCCCGGCATTCCAACCTACGAGCTTTCTCTGCATTCTCTATTCTCAGATCTTTTCAGTACCATCATTTTTTTTTTTTTTTTTTTTTTTTTTTTTTTTTTTTTTTTTTTTTTTTGTAATCTTTACTATTAGAATTTAATTAGATTCTCTGATTATGGTGTAAACAAAAAATGTGCCCTGTAAGTGTTCTTATTTACAGAACATTATTAAGAAATGCCAATGTTATATATCTTTATATATATATAATTCTACTGTACGGGCGTTGTCAGTGAACTCCTCCTAAACGGCTGGACCGCTTTGCATAAATTTTTGTATATGCGTCTGGGTGGTGCCCAGATTTTTGGTTTAGATTTACAATTCGGCCCAATTGGACAAAGGGGCGTGGTACCTCCCATACAAACAAAAAATTAAAAATCAATTATTTCTGCTCCTGCTTACGGTATTTGAACAAAATTTGGTGCGTAGGTTTGGTGTACATATCTTAAGTGCTACTGCAAATACGGGCGGGATTGGACAATGGGGCGTAGTACCTCCCATACAAACCATAAATTAAATATCCAATATTTCTGCTCCTGTTTACGATATTTGAACAAAATTTGGTACATCGGTTTGGTGTACATATCTTAAGTGCTGCTGCAAATATGGGCGGGATTGGACAATGGGGAGTGGCACCTCCTATACAAACCACAAATTAAAAAACAATTATTTCTGCTCCTGCTAAAATTTGAAGGCAAAGCAACGTTTGCCGGGTCGGCTAGTTACCTATATATTGTAGATTTTAAATATGATATTACATTCACAAAGTTTTCGTTTTACATAAAACCGTTCTCATTTGGTTGTTTTTTGTATTCTATATTAATTTGACAGTTTCTTTAGTTTAAAAGAACTAAAAGTAGTGGTATTTACGGAGAAATGTTTCCTCTAAAAAACAGTTTTCCTGGCTTTCCATGAATGCGATATGGGAGGACGTTCCCCGTAGGTGTTCTTATTTATTGAATATTCTTAAGCAGTGCAAATATTATATATTGGCACCCCGTGAATGAGATATGAGAAGCTTTAATATTTAGCACAAGTCGCAATGTATCTACTCGGAGCAGGATAGTTAATTTTGTGTGTGTGTTTTTTTATGTTAATATACGGTAATAATAATTTATAGTAATAATAAATGTTAGTGTTACTAATTCTAATGATTGTTTTTTGTGTTGTAATTCATTTTTGAAAACGTGTTTGTGGTCTCATTCAATAATATTCCCACAGAATGTCTACATAATTTTATTCTACTTTAACTTACCCTTTCCCAATTATAGTTGCGTACCGATGTTGTTCCCAAAACTTGTGAGAACTTTCGTGCTCTGTGCACTGGTGAAAAGGGTTTCGGCTACAAAGGTTGTGTGTTTCATCGCATTATACCCGACTTTATGTGTCAGGGCGGTGATTTCACAAACAACGATGGTACAGGGGGTAAATCCATATATGGCAATAACTTTGAAGATGAAAATTTCTCTTTGACACACACTGGACCTGGTATTCTGTCGATGGCCAATTCTGGTCCCAACACAAATGGATCACAGTTTTTCATATGCACTGTAAAAACTGCATGGCTAAATGGCCGCCATGTGGTTTTTGGTAAAGTCATTGATGGCATTGTCACAGTGAAACGTATGGAACAATTGGGAAGTCCGTCAGGAAAGACTTCAAAGAAAGTCGTTATCGCCGATTGTGGTCAATTGCAATAGAGAGAGAGACAGAGGTGGAAAATGGAATAAAGTAAAGCTAAATTAAGGATGATTTATATATCGAATCGGTTAATTACGAAACATTGCCATTATCAGTAATTTTTTTTTTTTTTTTTTTTTTTTTTTTTTTGTATATTATAAATGTTTGTACCTACATACCAATAAAAATAAGAGAATGTTTGTTATACAAATTGTGTGTTTGTTTGGACAATAGAAGGAGTGGAAGATAATAAATGAATTATAGAAAAGTTTCCGATGAATTCCTATAAAATAATAAATATGTGATAATCACATGGGCAGATTTAACACAGTTAGTAGCGAACATTTCAGCTTGTTGTTGTAGGCTGAATTTCGTTTCCAACTTATAAACTCATTTGTGTTCTTGCTTTTTTTTTATTTCATCGATTTTGGAACATTTTTGACACCGTGGGTGAAAGACGCATACTTGCGCCCCACTTGCCTGCTGAAAACATTTTGAATTGAAAAGCAGGTGTCAAAATTGTTCGAATGAGATTTGGAAAATTATAATGAGACAAGCAAGCATCGATAATGACATTATTATTAGAAATTTCAAGAGAAGGAACAAAAATTTCTGCTACAAAAGTTCCATAGACCAATTAATGAGGCGTAGATAATGAACAAACAAGTTACTAGTTGAAAAGTTATTTAACTGATAAATCGATGTAATAGAAATGTTCTTCCAGTAGACTGAGATACCTTAAGATGTTTACTGCATGCTAATCAATATAGTCGCTGCTAGAAGAAATTTTGAAAGATTCCTAATTTTGCATGATGGCCAGAGAAGTACCAACTTCCTGGTCACCAGTGTTTCGTTCATTGTGTAGATTCGCCTAGGATAAAGTGTGCTTTGCACTGCACTCTTCCTCACTATCACTTAATCCCGAGAGTTCTAAATTTTGACTTAGCCTGCTTGATTCGGAATCTATTTGTAGAACATAAGACAAAATACATATTTTAAAAGAATTGATAATAAATATACGGCTTAATAATACTAATAACAGACACTTATCTGTCATACGCAGCCGACTCTTAGATTGGTAAATATTGTTCCTTTACATCTTAATGTCTGAATTTATGAGTGATATTTGTTAATTATTTTTCGTTAATCTTAAACATGAATTTATATAATCAATTTAAATTTTACATAAATTTTTAAAATTTGGTAAAATTTGGTAAAACTGTTAACTTAATACATCGGAACGGTTTAACTACAAAAAAAAAAAAAAACTTTGCAAATTGGACTGACCTATACCATTCACTTTAATTCACTTTAGTTTGAGCGTTATAAGCTAATTTTATGTTATATTCTAAGTTATATTTTGTTTTTGTTTTCTTAATTGGCATAGTATTATTCTATGTATTTTGTAATTTACCTAATAGTGATCAATAGGGTTTAAAGTACAAGGCTGTTAAATAAATGAAACGAAATCATCCAAAATAGAAAGTAAATCTTAAAAAAGCAATTTTAAAGTAGCCTACGGAAACACCAAAGGACAAATTTCGATCCAAATGGACTCTGCGAATTGGGCCGCCCCTGATATCAGAGTGTCTAGTGCTGATACTTACAATTGGTCCTACTATATTCTTAACCAGTCACAATAGTTATTTTATGCATTGACAGTTCATCTTTGGTCAGATCTTCCGCCATAGTTTATAAATAAAATCTTAACATACGAAGTTTGTTAAGTTCTGTAATGAACCGGCCAGAGAGACGTTTGCACTGATCCAGTCCATAGACAATCCTGCTTGGTCAAACCGTTCCTAGCCTGTGAGGAATTTTTCTCGGGTATTGGTTTCTTAAGGATCCTCATTCGATATTCTCTGTGTACGTTTGTTGAATGCATATTTTGTGGACATATTTCGTTGATTATCTCATTGTACGTTGGTTCGGGGCGTGAATGTT
This sequence comes from Philornis downsi, assembly GCA_019455685.1. Taxonomy (NCBI): domain Eukaryota; kingdom Metazoa; phylum Arthropoda; class Insecta; order Diptera; family Muscidae; genus Philornis; species Philornis downsi. The sequence continues at coordinate 1,290,613 of JAHXMU010000231.1, forward strand.
TTCGTATGTGTATTTTTATTACTCTGTGTTTTCCGTTGTCAGCTAGAGAACAAGGAAATCGTGAAATACAGATTACTAACAAAATAAATTAATTAGTTTTTCCCAGTATGCATTAAGTTCTACCATAACTATAAATTAGCATTGCAAATTGCTGGCATCTAATCATGACTCTCTGTGGCCATCACATTTTTCTCTTTGTTTACTCCCTTTAGCTTCGTAGCGATGTTGTACCCAAGACCGCTGAGAATTTCCGCGCTCTCTGCACCGGAGAAAAGGGTTTCGGTTACAAGGGTTCCTCCTTCCATCGTGTCATTCCCAACTTCATGTGCCAGGGCGGTGATTTCACAAACCACAATGGCACTGGCGGTAAATCCATTTATGGCAACAAGTTTGCCGATGAGAACTTCACCTTGAAACACACCGGACCTGGTATCTTGTCTATGGCTAACGCTGGCCCCAACACCAACGGCTCCCAGTTTTTCATCTGCACCGTTAAGACCGCTTGGTTGGATAACAAACACGTTGTTTTCGGCCAAATTGTCGATGGCATGAATGTGGTACAACGAGTCGAATCCTATGGTTCTCAATCCGGCAAGACCTCCAAGAAGATCGTTATCGCCGATTGTGGTGCTCTGTAAACAAAATAAACATCCACATTAACTGCGCTTGCGCAGTTTGCAGCAGCAACAACAACAAATCAACCAACTATATATTTTAATAATTGTAATTTTAAGAGTAATCAATCACAACAACAGCAAAGAAAGGAGAATACAAAAAGCGAAGAAAGCATTTAATTCCAATAAATTTAACCCACGACGCAATGCAATGCGTCTAGAGTGATGAGGCAGGAATGCGAATTGGTATTATATATATATCATTGCTTCGTTGCCACCACCACCACCCCCGACATTTTCACCATTTTCCTTCCTCCCTTCTAACAGTGAAAATTTGGAACTTATCATTTTAAAGTATACTTAATGTACAATTATAATTTTTCTTATAAATTCCCAAAAAAAAGGAATCTTTTTTTTATTTTACACAAATAAACATTCTTTTTCCTCTCCAAAACCGAAAGTTTGATGCATTATTTTTAATTATATTACCCTTTTTCTGTCATGAGATTTGATTGAACGATTAATGGGCGGGGGAAAAGTGACGGAATAATTTGGGAAGGCAGCACAAACTTATGCCCGTTGTGGAAAACAAACAAACTTTAATTACCTGTTCCCATCTTTCCCGTTGTTAATTTTAAAGTTTTCAATTATTTGTGATTTATGCAAACAAAACGTTCGGCATCAGATAGAATATTTTGTTTTTAGATAGCGGTGTAAGGGAATAAGAAAATGGCGACCCATTTGAGTTTTGTGCTGAAGTTCTCTGAGGTGTTGAACAAATACTATTAGACGGTCCTACATATACCTTTTGAGCCTATAATTCGAGATTGGAATTAGATTAACTCAATTACTACAATGTGGTCTTAATTTCTGAGACATATAGTTGCACTTTTAAGCAATATAAGCTATGTATATTTTTGGTAAGAGAACTAACGCAGTTGATTTAATATTGATTATAGTGAATTTCATCTATCGTTCATTTGCTACAATATCATCATAACTCAGAAAACGTAGTTTCCACTTTTATTATAGCTAGATTTATAGACGGATTTCCTGTTTCTAAAAATAAAAGTATGCTATTTTCATAGAAAGTTTTATAAGTTTTTGTTACCACTTTTGCATTTCCATAACTCGTTACAAAAAAAAAAACATCACAAGCACAGGGTGGCCCAAAATGACCGAAGTGGTGTGAATTGCTTATAACTTTTTATTTAGGACATATTTTTTTAATTTTTTTTTTAAATACAGTAAATTTATGGGGAACATTTTTAGATTAGTTATTAAAAATGATATCCCGCAAGTGGTGGCCTGCTTCGCACAAAAGTGCTCTTTCCAACACATTTTCCATGATCTTTCGCAAAATTTCCGGTGTTATGTTGTTAATTTCGTCTCGAATATTGGATTTTAATTCGTCAATAGTCCTGGGCTTATTAACATAAACTTTCCCTTTTAAATAACCCCAAAGGAAAAAGTATGGAGCGGTTAAATCCGGGGAACGCGGAGGCCGATTAAAATTGTCAAATATGTCGCGTAAAAGAGCCATTGTGGCCCTCGCAGTGTGCGCTGTGGCTCCATCCTGTTGGAACCATATTTGCGGTTGGTTTTCCACGGCTGGCCTTACAAAATTTTCCAACATGGCCCGATATCGATCAGCATTGATGGAAATGGCAACACCTCGTTCATTTTCAAAAAAATATGGGCCAATGATCCTTTCTGAAGAAACACCGCACCAAACAGTACACTTAACTGGGTGTAATTGTCGTTGATGAAGTACTCTCGGGTCTTCCGTAGCCCATATCCTACAGTTTTGCTTGTTAACGAACCCATTTAATTGGAAATGGGCTTCGTCACTCATAACTAAGTTATGAATAAAATTAGGATTCTCTTGTGCTTTTTGCTGGAAATAAATTGCATAGTCAAGTCGTTGCTGGTAATCTGTCGGTTTCAATTCTTGGACAATTTGAATTTTGTATGAAAACATTCTTATGCTATGCAAAATTCGCTGCAGCGACCCTCTTGAGATGCCAAGTTGTGTCGAACGTCTCCTGGTTGATGTTTGTGGATCCTCCTGAATACTCACCTGTACCTCTTGAATATTGTCATCCGTGTGCACCGTTCGTCGTCTGCCAGCACCAGGAAGGTTCCTTACTGCTCCTTGTTCTGGAAAATTTTCAACAAGACGGTTTATTGTTGACTGAGAGGGTGCAACCCGCACATTAAATTGACGACGGTATGCACGCTGAGTCAACACAATGGACCGTTGATTTGCAAAGTAAATTTCAACGATTTGGACACGTTGTTCCGTTGTGTATTGCTCCATTATAAATTCTCCAAGTCTTCTTTACAAAATACTAAAAAGAAAAGAAAAAAAAAATTATAATAAAAAAGTTATAAGGAATTCACACCACTTCGTTAATTCTGGGCCACCCTGTATATATTTAAGAGTTTGTTTCTGTATACTTTTCTGTGCAGGTACAGTGGGAAGCAAAACTGTCCGGATGCTTTGCATGAAGAAAGTAAGTTAATGAAAATAATACAAATATAGGTATATTATCAAATATATGTATTTTTTTATTTAATTGAACATTATTCTAAATTATAAAGCAAAAAACTCATATAAATTGCTTCAAGAAAAATAAAAACATTTAAAAAAACAAAAAATTTACTATTCGGACACTTTTGCACTGTACACGAAATAAAATGAAATGTAACGGTATTTAACCCGTTGGTTTTTTTTGTTTGTTGCTATCTCGTTGTCAAGCTTTTATTGCTTTCTTTGTGCATTATTGTTTGACCTGTGAAGTGATTGACTTGATTTTCAGTTAAAAAAATAAAAGATCTTTAAAAATGAGAAAAACGCCAACTGACATTGAAAACAATGTGATAAATTTGTTGCACAATAATTATTCATACCGTAAAATTGCTGAAAGATTAAAGTAAATCCACGATAAATGATATAAAAAAATGACGTAATGTAGCTTGCAATAGTAACCAAGGGGGTCGGCCAAGACTGCTTTCTGATAGTGATGCCCGGCAGATGAACGTTTGCTGCATAAGGCCATCAAGACACCGAAAAATGCTGCAAAAAGTATTGGTAAGCATGTCAGTTCCTGGACGGCCAGACGTGAATTAAATAGAATTGGTTTAGTAGCGAGTGTGAAAAAGAAGAAGCCAGCGCTTTCCGAGAGAAACGTGAAAAGACGCCTTCATTTCTGTAAAATCCACAAAAATTGGACAGTAGATGAAGGGTTATTTGAAGCGAAGAAACGAAAGTCAACCGATACCAGTCTGATGGAAAAGAATATTATTGGCATAGGCCGCATGAGCGCATCCAAAAACACCATGTGAAGGAAACGGTGAAACATGGTGGCGGCAGTATTGTGGTGTGGGGATGTTTTGGTGGAACATTGGACCTTTAGTGAGAATCCAAGGTATAATGAGGAAAGGAGGATTATTTAAATATTCTACACACAAATTTACCAGATTTTGTTGACGAGAGTGCTTATCCAGCCGAAGAAGTAATTTTTCAGCAAAACGGGGATCCGAAGCACACGGCCAAAATAGTTAAAAGTTGGTTACAAAACCAAACTTTTGGGACAAATGAATGGCCTGCACAAAGCCCAGACCTGAATCCAATAGAAAATTTATGGGCTATTGTTAAAAGAAAGCTGGGAGCATTTGAAAACCCATCAAAAAATTTTGACGAGCTTTGGGAGAGAATACAACATGAATGGCGAGGTCTTGACCATGATATCATCCAAAAGTTGGTGGAGAGTATGCCAAAACGTATTGAAAGCGTAATTAAAAATAAAGGCCTTTGGACGAAATATTACATTGGGAACGTTAATTGATTTTTAACAAAGCGCTAAAAGTGTCCGAATAGTGAATTTTTTGTTTTTTAAATATTTTTATTTTTCTTGAAGCAATTTATGTGAGTTTTTTACTTTATAATTTAGAATAATGTTCAATTAAATAATAAAATACATATATTTGATAATATACCTATATTTGTATTATTTTCATTACCTTACTTTCTTAATGCAAAACATCCGGACAGTTTTGCTTCCCACTGCAGATCAATTTTCAATTAAAATTATACGGATAAATCGGATCTCTGAATTATTTTTTTTCGAAGTTGGTAGCGTAATGTGACACATTCTGTGCCAAATTTGATACCATAAATGTCATTAGTGTTTGAGCTTAGTGAATAGTAGAAAAATGCTGAAAATCGATTTTTAAATTAGGAATTTTGCTATTGCGATTTTTTAAATCGATTAAACAGAGAAAATCGATTTTTTTCTCGAGTTGAAGGTAATCGTTACAATTTTTGGCCCACTAAAACGATTATTTTGAGATCGATTAATATTCAACTTTATGCTGATATCGGTTATTCAGCTCGATTAATCGATATTTTCGGGTATATAAACAATGTCTGACAAAAGATAATTTTTATATCGATCTACTTCCATATGAGTCATTATTGTGTATTAAATTAGCAAAATTTCGATTGGCACCAAAAACGTTCATTTTTTTTCTTCGAAATCTGTAAAGATATGATTTCTAGTTAATAAGCACGGGGAACGAGAATTATTAGGCAAAGTTTGAAAAAGATATCAAATTACATCTTTTATACCTTTAGACTGTATAGAGTCCGCGGGTGTTTACGTGACTCTCGACGTGAAGGTTTCACCCACGGTGTGCTAATCACACTGGGCATATTACAATGCGATTGCCCATTGGAACAGCCAAAAGAATATGGTTTATCTAGAAATAGAAGTCGACAATCCAGGGAGCAAGTAAGCTACCGAAACTGTTCTACTACTCAGTGCTAGAATGCTCGCCTGCCTTAAATTGTGTGATAGTAACTTGAGTGGTTCCATTAAAAACTGGTTTATTAAGGAAAAGAGGTACTACATGGTAACTTCAATTTAAACAGCTGTTCAAAGTAAGTGAACCTGTGTAGAAATGTATCCAAACTGTCTTAATAAGGGTACTTCTTTGGAAAATAGACTACTGTTGTGACTTTAGAATCCTCAGATCATTGTTTGGCCGAGGAAATGTGGAATGGCACCTACAGTTTTGTCACTCTCATTGTTGAATCTATATTAAATTATTAACGGTTTTTTAATTTAATACATAAATAAATCAGATTATGTAATAAAAAGTGGAACTGTGAAGCCGATGAAGTAATTGCAAGAATAAATAAAATATTTTTGAAAAAAAGGTGGAGACTAAACCTGTTGCAAAATATTATTTATTCTGTTTTCATTGCACTTTAATTCATAGAATCCACGTAATATTTACCTACTAAAGGTGGGAGTACATTTTACATATCGCATGTCACTTTTTTCATAATTTTGACAGACATACGATAAACAGACGGGTCAAAAAAGTGACATGCGATATGTAAACTACATGTCGTGTATTCCCACCTTAAACCTATTAAATTGCTAAACCGGTTTATTTTTAAGAGGAGGTAGCAGAAGGCGGCGTTACATAACAGTAAAATGGACAAAGTTTAATTGTTTAATTAGAAATGTCGGATCGTCCCAACCGCGAAAATAGTAAAATATAAAGTTCTAGTTTTTTTCCCGTCAGATATGGACAAATCATTGAATCTCATCAACACCTTTTAAAGGGCGGATGCACAAAATATTGATTTTGTTGCTATTGTTTTGCGCAAGCGAATTCCGGCTCTGCTGTACATTTTTTCATATTTCTTTTAAACGCATTTGTTGTTGTTGTTGTAATGTATTCGTTTTATAGCTTAATAATACCTCTGTGAAAATAAATAGTAAGCTTTGTTTTAAATGTTTTGTTTTTATGAAAATTAAGTATTTATAATCTGGAGTACATTTTGTTGCTTTTGTTTTGCGCAACACTGTATGTTGTATCTATAGAATGGCGCACCAATTGTGCTGCAAATTCAAATGCATTTTTTTAGCCAATGTACTTCATTCATTTTTTTAATGTATAAAATGTAAATGTAAATTTACATCATCATTACCAATTATCAAAATTACCATCACATCCCTGCTGAGAAATGTATAATCTCCTTATATAATTAAATTCTTTTCATCCTTTTATTTTCTTCTTTTTTTATTTTTTTTTCCCTTTTTTCTTTATATGTTAAAGAAGAAAAATATGTTAAAACAGCTTGAAGCGTCTTCTTTAAGGGTCTTGTACCAAGATATTCTGAGGTAGGAGCCTCCGCTTTGAGTTTAAAATCCAATATTTATGCTGACTTTGTAGTGATTGTTTAGCAGAGATCTGCACTGAGATCTGATTTAGCCGCTCTATATGTTACGTTCGTTCGAAAACCATGACGTTTTTTGGAACGCGTTTAGTTTTTTTTTTTCTGTCGACTAATTATTCAAATTTGAGACAACCAGTGATTTTATAGAAATCATTCAACTCTTTCGATGACCCTATAGCGCATAAGAGTAACTCATTACATTCGGCTGAACCAAAATTGAAATTACCCCAGCGCTTTAAAATTTCGCGAGCATCAAAGCTTTTCGATGACGACTCGGGAAGATCTCGCCCGAGATAGCGGTTATTCATAACAGTCATGTGGAGTTTTACACAATCCCGCTGAAAATTATTGATGCCCAAACCACTCTCCACAAATCGTTCCACGCATTTGTTTCCGAAAGCTTCTAGTTCTGGCGAGTTGGCGACAGCGTATAAAACACGAACAGCGCTAGGGTCGTCGTTCATAATCTCCAAACCAGAAACATTTACGGTGAACGGAGTCTTGAAATTTGGAAGGAAATCGCGACAACTTTGTAAAACATCTACTGCTTTCTTACGCTCTACATCGTCCAGAAGAATGCAGACGCCTACCGTAAGATGAATACAGTAGTCTTGTTGAAAAAGTTTCTCGTCAATGCCCGGCATATTAGCAGACAGGATCTCCATTTTTAGCTTATTAAAATTGTCCCGTACTTCCCCAAAATTTAAAGCAATGCCGTAGAAATGTGTTCGCTTCATACGCTTTCGCAATGATGCTACCAGCAGCTGTATCTTCCGCCTGGCCGTAGCAACGCTGTTACGGGACCTTCCTTTAATGATTATTTTTCCTTCCGCAGTTTTGTTCACCGGTATTTTTTGTGGTATTACAATTTCACATTGTGTCTCAGCTTCAATTCGCCGCTTTGTGGTGCCCTTTTGCCCTATAATTCCTCCATACAAAGAATTAGCCACATGCATGGCTAGTTTGAATCCGCCTCCATTGATTTCTTCAATCTCGCAATCGCTGCCATCATCCAAATCATCATTATATTGTTCTCCATACAAATCGTCTTCCACGTAAGTGTTGGCTGTGGCGCGACCTTCACGCGCTGCAATTTGTTGGTCACTAAAGTCATCGTGCACCACATTGACACGATAACAACGATTTCCCCCCATCCGCAACAACGGAGGTGCAAGCACATCACGGCTCATTGGAATATTGTTTACAATTTGTCCACAATTCACCGCGAGTTCAATATCAACACCTCTGCCGAAGATGACTGTGTTTATTTATTAGATTGTAGCTGCTGTGGAAAAATGCAACTACAGTAGCGCAGAGAACGAAGCTGGTGCAAAATAATAATCGGCGGTGATTTAACTAGAACAACATTGGCGGCAGCGATGGTTTATTATCGGCTGAAATAGAAAATGTATTCAGATTTTTCTTTTCGCAACTAAACATAAAATGTATTTATTAGACAATGAGAAAACTATTGAAATTAATCCAAAAAGTAATAACAATTAACCAGTACGTTAAAAAAAAAAAAAAAAAAAAAAAAAAAAATTATAAAAAAAAATTAAAATCAAAATATACATCAAAATACGAAGATCAAAGATAACCTTCGTTGATTCCAGTTGTTCTCAAGAGAAATCAAGTTGTGTGTGTAATATTAAGGGGATGACACACTAACATTTTAGTCTGACAAATTTAGCACTATTTCAGAAATTGGCAAGTGATTATTTTAACTAGATTATCCAAAATAATGTTAAATCTGTAATATTTTTCTGATAGTGTGTCATCGTCTTGAAGTCCATATGATCAACCAGAAACGAGTTAGACCGATTTTTGAGGTAATTTAGGGACCTTTGAGAAAAAAATTGAGAAAAATATAACTGTATGGACGCAAAAATTAATACTTTAAAAGTGTGTACACACATTTTTTGTGAACTGAATATTGTATAATATGTTTTTTAAATAATTGAAATTTGTAACAAATTTTAAAGTAAAATGTATGATAAAAGCTGATATAAAAATTGTTTTTTTTTTTTTGAAAACAAATTAAAATTTAAAAGACTCTTTCCCTCTTCTTTCTTTTAAATATTAAAAATATAAAAGATTTAAAGGGTTACAAACTTCAGAATTCTTTAATTTCAAATTTCTTTATATGGGGATATGTTTGAAAAAACTCCAAATGATTAAAAAAATGCAAAGCGGGGGAATTTTTAATAATAACATTTTTTAAAATAATTTGAAAGTACAATTGGTATCAAGTGAATATATAAAAAAATCGTTATTTTTGGGCGAAAAGTGTTTTGGAATGAACTGAAATTTTAAAATTTTTAAATTGAAATTTGTTTTTTTTAGGATTCATTTGTAAGATTCATTCGTCCCAAAAATATACTAAAAAACAAATCAAATATAACGTAGATATTTAAAAAGTTTAAAGCGAGTAAGTAAAGTAAGAACTGGGAAAGGACATTTGATTGGATGCCAAAATTAAAGCTTGAGTGCTTTCAAATTGTACGGTTTCTTCATATTTAAAAAGAGACGATTTTTAAATCCAATTCTTTTTAAAAGGTTTAATGTAAAAATTAAAATGTTAATGTAAAAATTATTTTTTTTTTAAATAATTATTTATTTGTCAAAAAACTAATTGAAAAACGTAAATAGTAAAATAAAGCAAGGAAATGACAGCCAAAAAGAGAAGATAAACTAAAAAACAAATCATTTGTAGAAAATAGATTTTTTAAGAAACTCTATTTTTAAGAAGAAATAAAAATATCCGAAAAATTAAGAGGAATCGCTGCTCATCTAAAAATATCTTTTAGGGTTTAAAACCATTGCGAGAATATGTTTAATTTGAGTATGCACACATGACACCTAAAAATATAGCACGGGGAAAACTCTCATATCTCAAATGTAATCCGATTTTGACATAGTTAAGATCAAATTTGTGAGATGATGCCTTATCGTGGCCTCATAACAGCCAAACAATATTCTTGATATTATTTACCGCCCGTAGTCAACGTTTTTCGATTTCGGATCAGTTATAAGACGCCATTTCGAAGCTTATTGACTGATTTACAGGTAAACCCATGTCACATAATCAGTTATAAAGCATTTTATGAATGTAACTCGGAATTGGATCTTTTCTATCATGTTCCAACGAGTTTCACGTGATTGTTTTTTTTGAATAAAATTTAGGGTTTTCGGAACTAGTGCGAACAAAAAAATTGAAACATTGATGGCCGATCACCTCACATATACAAGTATTTTTTTATTTGACCTATTAATTGTAACATTTTCGGGATTTCGGCACACAAATATATACTCGTAATACATAATTTGAGACAAATTGTGTCGATATTTCTATTCATTGAAATATCACAAAACATATTTGAGATGAACTGAAAAAATGTAGCACTGTAAACAAACTAAGTGATAGAACACGCGTGTAAAAGACAGCTATGTCAACTTACGGCTATGCTGCCTTATTGCGGTGAAACAGTACTGTGTTTGTTCACGAGGAACATTTTTTATGTGGCAACGCCAATCTCTTTTTCTTTGATTTCCAACGCTGAAATCGAAGTAATTTACATTTTTATGTCGCAATATATTCGATGTAGAAACATTAGCTGTTCCGATTTCAGTGTTGGAAATCAATACAAGGAAAACTGTCAATGCCGCTAAATTTGTTCTTGAACAATGTCTCCTGGAATTCTTTCTTGTGCAAAAAACGTAGTACCTAGCTTTAGTGACAAAAACAATTTTGCCAATCTCTTTAAGCGGGCTCTATGGATCAAGTTATGAAAAATAATCGCAGGAAAATCTTCTTGAGTTAGTTCAATTTTTTTGGCCGAGACGGATTTCTCGAGCTACCATAAAAAAGGAAATGTGATTGTGCGTCAAAACGTGCTGAGTACATTTATGTTAAAAATGTTAACTTTCCAACGGAAACATTCAATTACATCTGGCAGCATTTAGGGTTGCCAAATCTGATTGTGGTGAAAAGTGAATTTGGTGGGTTGCGTGCATGATTTTTGACTGTGTTTGAATGAATTGTTTTTAAGATATATTCTTCGTTTATGAAATCACATACTGTAATTATCTTAGCAAACCTCATTGTTGATTTATAATCGCATTCATGGACATCGTGCTTCTTATTCACGTAACACTTGTTAACTTGTATTTTTAGCGGTTCATGTTTGTATTTCTGAAGTGTGAAACTATTTTTTTCAGTTACGCAAAGATGTAGTACCCAAGACGGCTGAGAACTTTCGCGTACTGTGTACTGGCAAAAAGGGTTTCGGTTATAAGGGATGCACTTTTCATCGCGTCATACCGAATTTTATGTGCCAAGGTGGGGACTTTACCAAGAACGACGGCACCGGAGGAAAATCCATTTATGGTACCACATTTAAGGACGAGAATTTCAAGCTGAAACATACCGGCCCCGGAATTTTATCCATGGCTAATGCGGGGCCGAACACAAATGGCTCCCAGTTCTTTATTTGTACAGTTAAGACGCCTTGGTTAGATGGTCAGCATGTCGTCTTTGGCCAGGTTATACAAGGCCTTGATGTGGTTAAGAAAGTCGAATCTTACGGCTGCCCTGAAGGTCGTCCAATGAAGCAAATTGTTATAACTGATTGCGGTGAAATGAAATAATGAGTTGCTACTATTATGAACGTTATAATCCAATTGTTGTTGTTGAGACCCAATTATTAAAAATATAGTAATTTAAGATTCTATAATAAATGTTTTATGCGTTGATATTACGTCTTTGGTTTCTCGTCTTTTATTCCACATTTTCATTTATAGCTTCGTGCCGACGTTGTGCCCAAAACATCCGAAAATTTTCGTGCATTGTGTACGGGGGAGAAAGGATTCGGTTATAAAGGATCCACATTTCATCGAGTCATTCCAAACTTCATGTGTCAAGGTGGAGATTTTACGGCTCACAATGGCACAGGTGGCAAATCCATATTTGGCAACAAATTCGATGATGAAAATTTCCTATTGAAGCACTCTGAACCCGGAATATTGTCTATGGCCAACGCTGGACCCAACACGAATGGTTCACAGTTCTTTATAACAACAGTCAAGACGTCATGGCTCGACAATCGTCATGTGGTATTTGGGCGAGTTGTAGAAGGTATGGATATAGTAAAGAAGATTGAAGTAATGGGCAGTCAGTCGGGTAAAACATCAAAAAATGTGCTCATCAGTGACTGCGGACAACTATAAAGACTTAAAGAGCCATGTGTAAAACTGCAAATGTAATAATCTAGAACCTATACTTTATTTGAAATATATAAAATAATATACGTAATTTTATTAGCATTTTTTTTTTATTTTCCAGTCTCCAACCAGATCATTCTACATTCTGTCAATAACGTACTGAAATTAATCATTTAAAGAGTTCGTTCAAAAGGAATATCAAAATTATTTTTTGTCGCTGAGTTGGCCCACCTGTCCCCTATACCGATGCGGATTCTGATTGCGATCTGTCACTTATTTTATTTATAATGTTCAAATTTGTCAGTGTGCCTCAAGTGTGTTTTACGATTTTTATAATGAATATACTGCAAGTGGAATTTGGTGTGTCAAATCGCTTAATTATTATAGACGGTTTACGGTGAATCGACTTTATCGAAGCCAAGTGCATATGATCGGTACAGTGGATTTAAAAGCGGTCCATATGTGGTCGAAGATTCACCTCTCGCTAGTCGTCAATCAAAGTTTTCAACTGTAGTGAACGTCGATATAGTGTGAAGGAAATAGTGTAATTTAAGTTTAAAAGAGATATCCAGTGAACTTTCTATGTCTCAAAATGAAACACGTTGCCTTGGCTAGTTTCGAAACAACAGAATTTTCTTCAAGAACTCGAATCAACTTCGAACCTACGAATGAAACTGGTGATGAAACTCCTTCCAACTGAACCGATACCGAGAAAACCAACTGATATGTCTCCTTCTGACTTTTTCTCATTCATTGCTACTTCGGATAATGAATAATCGAATCATCAAAAC
>JAHXMU010000231.1:1318493-1347692 GCA_019455685.1 Philornis downsi
GACTTTCAGGTAGAAATTCAAATAGTAGGCCGCAGAAAAAGCTTGGAATACCGCATACCGCAAAATACAAACGCCATGGTTTGTAAACTATGCCTATGAATGGTACTTCAAAAGACCATTCCTGATTGATGAAAATCCAAGCGATAACTGGAAAGAATATAGAGCTGAAGGCAGACATTAAAGCTCCAAACAATAAGGCTCTGTTGCGATGTTTCAGGGAATGAAACTCTCCCATGTAAGCAAAGATGGTAGCGGAGCCAGCAGATATACTGAAAAGGTTTAAAATAAAGTTATTAGACAAGGACATCAATTTCAAATTTGTGTTCTGTTTTGGTACTGTACAGTTTTGTTTAGTTGGATTTACTTATTCTGCCGCGAAATTTATTGTGGATAACATCAAAGTCCTTAGATGCTGAATTAAATGCCACACATTCAACAATTTCTCCTAATAAGATATCTTGAAAATATAGTTTATCGAAGGCAGACAGAGAACAATTAGTCGAATCAGGTACGTGCAACGGTTTCACGTGTTAGGAACTGCGGGTAATGAAAGCGATGTATGCCATGAAGGTTAGACTTGCTCCCGACATCCATTTCAAATGTTAACAAACCCCAAGGAAAGAAAATAAACCTCTATTTGTTGGCGACCTCCGAAAACTTATAAGAGCTACTGTTCTTATATACGCAAATGGAACGTCAGGAATGTATCGAAGAAGATTTTTCTGCTCAATATAATCTGATCTGCAGATCAAAGCCTGATATCACGGCCATGCGGTTTGAGCAGATCAAGACGGAACTCTTAATAAAGCACTAGGTGTACAACATCCATGCATGTAGGAATGAACTTGAATGCATTTCGAAATGAGTGGCTAAATGATCAACAATCACATCAAAGATACTCTCTATGACCACAAATGTACTGAATGACTAAAGGAAGTTTGACCCACCAATCCGACAATTCTACGCGCCAAAACTTCTCGCAAAGTGAATATGTTGAGTATGTATGTTCAGTAGCAATTGCAGCAGCGAGTACATTAATAAGTGGTACCAGGCTTGGCCACAAAAATATCGACATGGTGATTTCGCTACCGTCAGATCAAAAACTGCATCACCGGCTTAACCATCTGGTAACTACTGCAGGACTTGCTCCTAGCGTTGACTTGGATAATTCAAAGTCACTTTGCGCAAGAAACATGCAGTTTCTATTGGAGATCACACCAGTCATATTTACTGTAGCTATATACCTTAAGTAGCTTGACATAAAATGACTTACGAAGATTTTTGCTCATTTCTGCTGTAGACTATGTCGTCTTATAGAGTCGATCAAGTTTCGTAGGAATATCAATTTCGGTCATAGTCTTCTATATTGTTTGTTGTGTCGAACTATTTCGTCTCCTAAAGGAGTGTGAATATTTGGTCAGTAGTACACTTACCAGGTACACTGTTGGACGGATAACTATAAATCAGATGGAATAGAATAGACTTTAGTCTTTTACATATCAGAAGCGCCAGAACTTAGTTGCTCTGGAGTCACGATGCTGCTAAACTGATATCGATTTGGCTCGGTGTTTACTAGTATATGACATTGCTAGTAATTTGTGTACTGTCATTCAAAACTATTGTATCAATTTATAGAAGTGTTCCATTTATAACTGTAGTTCCTCTACATATCTGTAACTAGGTTTCGAAAGGTATCCTTAGAAGAGAGAATGTTACATTCCTCAAAACAGAGGCAACATTCTTCATCGTAATAGATCAGTTTCCATCGCTGTCCATACTGGAGGGAAATCGTGTTCCACAGCTAAATTTTCGGACTTCTAAATCTGATCCGATCCTAACTCAGTTTGACTCCATAATTTATGCAATTTCTTTTGTGCTGCCATCCTGCAATAGTATAATCTGCGGTGTCCTCTGCATATCCAATGTTGCGCATACAAGAGGCCAGACCTAACCTTTACCTTTAAATTTTGATACAACTTTTGAGCTTCACCTTTATCCCTGTACCTTTCTACATCCTTGCATATTCCTCGTTTACGCTTATTTTTAATCATGCATATTTTTTATCTCACACATTCCTCGTTTACGCTTATTTTTAATCATGTATAATACATGACACGGTTTCTATTGCAGTCCTTATAGGAGGAGAGCTGAGAGCTCCACGACCTTTGCTTTTGATGTTTTGGCAGAATTTCAGGCTTCTCCTCTTTCTCTATATCTTTGTATGTTCTCGTTATTATTTATTTACAGAAAGAGTTCAATATACTTACAAGATTCCATTTGTAAATCTCAGTATCACCATCATATTGAAGTTAACGGAAAAACTTGAAACTAACGTCACTAGAGATCCTAAAATCAATGCTGGCCTCATGATACGTTTACGTCCTTTGGTATCCGCTAGTAGACCCCAAAAATGCGAACTTACTATAATGCCCAGGAAACAAATAGCGCCTAAAATGCCCTGTTGTTGGTACGACAAATTGAGGTCGCAGGCCACCACGGGGAGAGCGAAACTAACGCCAACAGATTCCAAAACCACATTACATAGAATCACACCGGAGAACACTACCATGCGAATATTAAATTTACCAAAGTCTGCAGTAAAGATTTTTAGGATATATATTAGCAGCGATTCGATTATCGATTGTTTTCCAATTAACTCACGTGTTTTCTCCAAAGCCTCATCAATGGTAGCGGCGACTACTGCCGAATTTTTAATGTCCTGTTTGGTCATTTCGCCTCCCCCTGTGTTAGACGCTTGGCAGGTGTTACGACAGTAAGTTCTATTGGAGAATACCCGTATGTTCAAGCAGGCCGTACAATTGTCAGAAGAGAAATGAAAGCGTGACCGTGTTTGCAAACATTGTCATTTCAAACATTTGTGGGTTATCTGCGTGGGAGCTGACGCCCAGTAGTATTCCAAAATGCTGTTATCTCGCCTTAAGATACAGTTATTATTTAAATAGAATAAAAGCACATAAATTACGCTCATATATATTTGGTTTAAATCCTTACGTACGTTCGTTTAATTTCATAGTAAACAGCGAAAAGACATCAGCCGCCTATTGTCTGATGAGACTGGATTTGTTTACCCGCAGAGGTTGTTTACCGCTGTCGTTCTAAATATAGTATATTGGGAGATGACGTTGTTGCGGCATGGCAATAGCTGAGTTGAAATTCTTTGTTTGGATATACTTCTGACTGTTGGAATATCCGACGTTATCGAAAAATCAGTTTTCGTTTCAATCTAAAGTTGCCTTTTTTAAGGGACTTCAGCTTTTCAATCAACAGAAAAAAATCGGCTAAACTAGTTTTGCGTGGTATTCCTCTAGGAGACAAAGTTAAACGAAACAAGTGGAAAGTTGGAAAGGCGCTGTAAGCTCGGCCGGCCCGGAGCTTGTATGCCCATCACCAGGGATTGCAGTCAGCAACAATTTCTCTATTTCTCATACATAATACAGGGTTATATATTTTTCGATTTCAAACGTAAAGTTAAAAAAAGCTATGATTTCGACGAAACTCTTATTTGATTATAATGCTCGGACATTGCCATTACGTACGAAATACGATGTCATTTAAATGACCGTCTCTGGATTGGTTGCAGCAGTGAATCCTTTTGAGGTTCCTCTAGCGTCATTTTCGAAAAAATATGACCCAATGACACATGTAGACCACAATGCGCACCAAACAGTCACTCTTTCTGGACAACACAATCACTTCTGGGTTCTCCGAGACAATATGTGACCATATGTGACAATTTTGCTTGTTGACGTAACCACTGAGTGAGAAATTAGCATCAAATTTTGCTCGATTGAAATCCCACGTTTGAATCAGCACTTTTGTAGAAAGTTTTAA
This sequence comes from Philornis downsi, assembly GCA_019455685.1. Lineage (NCBI taxonomy): Eukaryota > Metazoa > Arthropoda > Insecta > Diptera > Muscidae > Philornis > Philornis downsi. The sequence goes on from JAHXMU010000231.1 coordinate 1,322,346, forward strand.
CTATTTTTACGCGTTCTTCGGTTGTTAAATGGCAAATATTTCACTAATTAAACAACACTTCAGACGACAGGTATTTAACAGCTGATAGCCTTAACAGACTGGCGGTTTTGAAACCGCTAAATGGAGAACCCTCTACAATTGCCATAATGAATATTCACACATTTTATTGCTCAATTTTGAAGTAATTATAGGCAAACAGATAGAAAGATTGTTTACCAATTGAACAACATCGATTTGCTGGACAGTCTACTTCATTTTTGGCGTGTTTCCCTAAGTTCTACACATACACTATGGGGAACCCCACGCACATTTTACAATGCAAGAGTGTATAACGCAGCGTTAAAAAACAAAACAATAAAATAGTGATTTAAATTCAATTGATTTATCTCAGTGATAAATTTCTCCGAACTAGAAATCAATATGAATTCAAAAAAAAAAAAACCCATTAGTCCTGATGATGTCCAGGATGTCGTTAAAAACTTCCAAACCACTGGTTCTATTTTGTGCAAACTGCGTAAACTATGGAAGCGAACTATTTTTGCATCGGTAAAAGAAAATCTCAGATAGACTGTTTCTAAAATCAGTAAAAATATAAGAAAGCCTTTCGCAAAGACGTCCATGAAGATGCCGTGCGAAAAATATTAAAAAAAGCATACTATATGGTATGTATATACCTATACATACCTATACATACGTATCTGAAATCAACCGCAAGATACGAATGGGTTTTGCTAACGAGTACATAGAAATGACTCCAAAATTCTCGGCGAAAGAAAAAAAATCAGTTTGCCGAAAAAATGGACGGAACTGAATTAAACAAAAAATGTTGTTTTGACAGTAAAACACGGCCGGGACGGTATTATGATATGGGTGTGCACGTCAGCTAAAGAGGTTGGAGAATCATCGTTTATGGAATCCACATCAGTATGGTTATTTAAAAATTTTAAAACAAAAGTTACATAAAAGTACGTAACAATTGAACCTGATGAAGATTTTTAGTTCCAAGAGGATATTAATCCTAAACCTGCAGAGCAAAATGTTACTATGTATGTAATACTATACATCAATTTAATTGCCCTCTCAGTCACCAGACCTTAAACCCATAGAACATTTGCGAGGTTTACTGTGGCGTGAAATTCGCGAACATTCCATAATATCGAAGGAAATGTTAAAAAATCTTTATTATAAAGAAATGGTGCAAGATTAACGAAAAAGAAATATTCGAAAGCCAAAACGACTTTCAGAGGTTCTTAGATGCAAAGGATATCCCACAAGTTACTAATAATTTTTATGTGATGTTTCCAATTTTTTATTTTTTTTTTTCAATAATATTTAGTCTTCGAATACTTTTTCTGATGAATTCTTTCTGCTTATCTAATGAATAAATGAATGAATTCTTTATTCATGAAAAGTAATTAGAACATAACGTAGTGTCCATTACATGATAAAAAGCAAAAACAGCAAATACACTTTTCATTAAATGTTTATAAAAAATATTGACTAATTTGATTTAGTACCAAGCGAATGTTTGGAATTTTAAATTTTGCGCTTTAGGTGTACGAATGGGTTTTCTGGCAGGTGTATGTCGATAGCGAGTAGTGGGCAAATTCTAATTTGGGCACTCAGACTGTTATTCCGAATCTGTAGCATAACGTCATCGGTAATGCCATCGGACATCAGTCAGCTGATAGTTAAGTGAGACTAGTTTGAGTAAACCATATGGCATGCCAACGACGTTGCGTCTACAGTAACATCTATCTATTAATGGAACTCGACACACATATTATATAAAAAAAGTTCGGAGAATTGGGGACCACAACACAAAATATCTTTTATTCATTAAAATTTATTGTATCATAGGCCCCTTCCTAAATAGTACACTTACATATGTCAATAAATAGTCCAAATCAGAATAATCAAAACATTTTGCAGACTCGTTTTCTCGAAAAGACTACAGTTCCCTCCACGATTTTTATTTTGTCTTCTATCAATTGAAAACGTGCGCCTCGAAGTGATAATTTGAGTTTTGAAAAGAGAACTATTTTCTCTCAGCAGGAGTCATGTTAGGTGAATATGGTAGTTGTTCGATGATATTAAATCGGGTTTTTGGTCAAAAATTCGTCCACAATGATGGCCATGTGCGATGCCACGTTATTTTGGTGCAAAATCCATGAGTTTTCTATCCAAGACAGGCGTATGCGTTTTTAGACAAACTCGTTCTCTCAAACGTCGGCTGTTAAGCCGAATAATATTATTTATTTATTGAATGATCTTCTGATGATTCAAAATTTAATGAAACGACAAAATCGAATACTGTAAACAAACTAAATTAGTGTAGATGACAGCTGTGCCAATTTAGCGACAAAATGAATTTTATCAATCTCTTTAAACGGGGCTTTTGTCGGTACTTTTTGACAGAATGTGTGCCAGCCATGCAGTGGCCTAATGAGCCGCTCGTCTTAAATTACGCTGGCCATATTGCAAAGCAGCGCCACCTTATCAAGTCATGTAAACTTGGATTACAGTTTTGGGATCAAACTGCCGAAACTGTTCGCCCATTTCCCAGTCAGAACATACCCAGCTAAGTATGCCACCGTGGGATAAACTCCTAATTGGCAGAGATTAGGTAGTCTTAATACCTCTGCTTCTCTATAGGTTTGTAGCACCTGGCTGTATCACCACATAGCAACACCACCGAAAACTGAATCAGATTCCATACAGTAGTAAGAGTACCTCACTATCTCAGACTATTTCCAAACTTGAAGAAACGGCTCGGTGGTAAAAGATTTACCAACAATGAAGAGGTTGAATCCGCCGTTGACGGGTGTTTTAAGGAGTTTGGCAAATCTTACTATAAACAGGGTGTAGAAGCTATTGAATATGCTGGAAAAGTGTATCGAGCTAAAACGAGATTATGCTGAAAAATAAAGAAAAATTGTCCCAACTTTTTTATTTCTTCTTTGTTAGTTCGACTAGTGTTGGGACCGTCCTCGTATGTGTGTTCAAGTGTAGTTCTCTTTGTTCGTGTTTTGTATATTCAAATGTTTGGGTTCACTGCTGGGCTATGGCTGACTACTAAGGACACGTAACAGAGCTGTGGATGCTTATGGCTAGCCGACAGAGCTGTTTAAAACCGGTGACGATGAGTTATTAATCAACTTGCATCAACTCCTAAAACATGATTTGACACAATGAATGAATGTCCGATGATTGGAATTTAAGTGTACTATGTCCTGTGTTCAAACAGGGACCCTAGATTGTGTACCACCTATACCACTGTAAGTTTTTTACCCACCGCTGATGAGGACCTGTCGAATGTGACATGCGAACGACTAAAGCCTATTAAATCTTACCTGATTGGACCTTATCAGTGCGGTTTTGGTTAGGTAAATCCATAGTTGACCAGGTATTGGCACTGCTACAAATCCTGGAGAAGACACGAAGAAACCCCAGATCAACACGTATCATATTTTTGTCGAATATAAACCCGCCTTCGCCCGGTGCAGCAAAAATTGTATGAAGTTTTAGTTTGGTATTCCTGCAAAGTTTATGTGTTCTTGTAGGATGACACTGATTGGACAGCCCGTTTTGCACCGAACAAGGTTTTAGACGACGCGATAGCCTGTCGTGCCACCAACATACTGTTGGAGATAACCGTGAGGTAAGCTGCAGTTAACAAAACTGGTAGCATCTTTAACAAACGCCATATGATACTTGCGTATATTGATTACATAGACATTATTGATCGAACACTGAGAAATGTTACTACAGTCTTCTCAAGTATTGACAAAGATTAGCAATAATTGGTTTAGTGGTAAATGTGGATAGAACCAATTTGCTTCGACCAACAAGGGGTCTCTTTATTTGGAACGCTGTCTGAACGTTGAAAACTTTGAAGCGGTGGATGAACACAGTTTCCACGGCTCTGGAGTAAATACAAACAATGATGTCAGTTCGAAGATTAGACGAGGGAGTTTACTTGAGAACAGATGTTTTTGTGGGCTTTGCATTAATGTAATGCCGAAGTCCTCTTTCTACTTGATGTATGGCGCATAATCCTGGGTTATGATACAAGCAGATGAATCATTCCTGGGAGCCTACGTGAGAAAAATGCTTTGGGAAACAATATGAAGGGTATCGGCGTCATATAAACCATGGACATTATAAGGTATACACCGGCATCAATGTTCAATGTTGTGCTGATGGACCCAAATACTCAAAAGCTTCTAACATCCTTTAGAACGTCCAGGCTTTTGAAATACTGTCAACTCTATTTTGCCTCTTGTAAATTAGTTATCAATAATTCCATAACACTTTTTGTAATAAAGACTAGAGCTCTGCGCGAATAGCATTTTGTATTATTTGTTTCAATAAAAGGTAAAGAACTAATACCAGTACAGAAATTTCAGTCAGGTGAACTTACTTACATGCATATTCGTCCAGCGTATTTTGGTCATTTTGTATTGCTGCAAAAAATACATTGAATTAAAGCATTATAAGAGAAGAAAACTCGTGACTTTTTAAAGCCTTCCGTTTGGGAAATGTAGACGGTCATGGATTTTTGCTAAATCGGCAAATTTGTATGTGTGCCACCCTAAGGGGCACACAGCTCATGCGAGCTGAATTATACTAAATATAGTGGAAATGAATGAAAGATACGAATCTAGGAATATATAAGTTAAATAAAGTTATTTGTATGGGAAGTACCAGAGAGGTGACCATTCAGTCAATTTTTTCACATTTAAACCAGTATTACAACGCAATATAATTGACGAGGATTTAAATAACTTCAGGTTATTAATTAGGAATTACAGTTGAGATTCACATTACGATAAATCGAGAGGTACCAGGACGTGTGTGATAATGTCGTGTCAAATTTGGTCGAATTTGGTATTGACGAGTAAAGGATATGGAGGTAAGGTTATGTGAGTTAAATCGATCATTTGTTTGGGAGATATCAGAAGGGGCATGGTTACTTGTAGACAATTGTAAAGCTATGTAATGAATAATCTCGATTATTTTTTACCCTCGACTAATTAAAAATTACACGGAGCGATATAGTGGGTGGTAGACCGATATATTCCATTTACATTTTCCGGCTACGTCAAGTTCTAAGAAGCTCCATAAAGATTTACTACGGTTATCGTTTCCATTAGTCAGCTAGCCAGAGGGACATAGCTCAATTAACTGAAAAGCTCTAAAACGCACTTGATCAACAAATATTGCTAAACACTTTCTTCTGGTTGCTGTATTTTTTGCAGTATCGAATGATATATAACTGCATCCCTCCGGTTGAAAGTATAAAAATCGCATAATAAGAAAACCGCTAAACATAAAATATGAATCAAAATTAAGATATTTCCACGACTTGTGGCTTTACTTTCGAAATTTGATCACATTTTTATACTAGCATGGTTTGGGTTTTTGGAGATCAAAAATTGTGTTATTTTAGATATTCAGATATTTATATGATATTAGATATTCATATATTCATTGAACGGAAAAGTTCAGCAGAATAATAAGATAGTAGTAGATGGTAACTTTCATTGTCGAATAGGTCGACAAAAAATGTATAAATACTATAGTATTGGACAAGACAAAGATGGGGTGGTAACGAACCTTCCATTTCTGTTTATATTTGTTTTTATACAATGGCATTTGATTGCTTATTGAAACAGCAATAATTTAAAGGTATTCCAATTTCCAAGGCTCCAATAATGACCTTTTCTCATGCGTATATCTGACACTTTCTCCGAGTTGTAGTTTAGTTTACTTTTATAAAAGCTATAAAGCAATTTTTGAGATTTGCTTTTGAAATTTTTGGAAATGCCAGAAATAAAAAAATCGGCATAACACCAGCATTTAGAACGTTAATGGCATTTTTCTAGCATTCTTTCACATTTTTCTTTATTAATTTTTTTTTTTCGTTTTTCATTCTATATCAAATTTAACCTTGTATCGAATTGGGTGTTTGTCTTTTTACCAAGATTGTTATTCTCAGCTCTGACTATTCCCCAAGTTTATTCTTCTAAATCTCCAGTCGCGATTGTGTTGTAACGTGACCAGTGGGGCCACCTTTGATCAACGGAACTAGAAACAAACGTAATGTTACGTAATGTTTATTAATGCCATGAACTCCCCTCAAAAAGGGGAGGTTATGTGTGGTGAAATTGTAAATGAGCATTTTTGCTTCGGATATCTGAGATTTATTTCAATGAAATAGAACAATTTTTCAAATTTCTAAGAGATATGATGGCATATTGAAATCATTATTTTCACAAACAAGCAGTGTTTGTAGCACCCTCTGTATGTCGCACTCTTGCAATTTTAGCAAATTGTTTTTAATAGACCAGAGATGGCGCTGTGTTTAGGAAGGCAGCTACATATATTTATCGAAACATCGCGAAGCTAGTGCGTTAGTGCTGTAAAAGTATAAAGTATTTCATTGTGGTATTTTCAGTACCAAAGAGTGCCTACTTAATACATTCGGAGCTGTATTTTTCCATTACTAGAGTTAACCACAAACATAAAAATTGTCGTTATTAATTCTAAATATAATGCCTAATATTTTCCGGACCCTCGGTCTAGATCTGTAGTATTTATGAAATTAGATTCCCCTGCATTCCTTGGATAAGATAAGGGACAGCTTCTCACATTCAGTGAGCTAACAGGCATTTTATTTTTACGCTGCCACTCCAATAATTATACGGTTCGAACAAGCCGAACCGAACAAGAGTTGCAGCTGAAAACAACAATTAGGCTGGTATAGGAGTTTGGATTCACTAATAGACCAGACGAATGTTCGATGGCATTTCCATTCAAAATTTTGCTCGAGAATCTGAAGTCTGACCTGCCAGAGAATGTGACTAAAATTTCGACGACTTGATTTCTGAGATTTGATCGTATTTTAATTTTTAAGTTAGTTTTATTTTAGCGTTTTTTTATACGTTTTGATTTCAGGCTTGTATCCTCATTAGGTAAAAAGACTACTTCAAAGGTAAAAAAAAAAAATTAAAATGTTTTGACCGCTGGACGTTCTGTTTTTTGAGTTATACTCTTATTTGAGTTAACGATTTTTTATTTCGTTGGTGTTGGAAAATTTGTTGGCATCAAGTGAAAGACGCCACTTTATCCAACCCCCTTATAAAGCCCGAAATAAAAAAAATCACTTTCGTGTTTGAAAACTACGTTTCCTAAATATGAAGTATTTTCTAATCACTCCATATTCTCTGACAAAGTAGAAAAAACAGCGAACGATGAATTATCCTCTTTTGTTTGCATTTGCTTTTATGTAGTGGCATTCAAATGCGTGTTTCAATAGTTGCGCAGTTGAAGAAATCCATAGTTGATTTCCAATAAATTAAATTAACTATTACGATCACTGGCAACTACTTTTTTAATTGCTATCAAGCAATTAGTGGAATTGTGAACAAATTTTGTTGTTGTTTTGTCATGTGATGAAAGTAATCTCAAAACAAATTCAAGGGCAGAGAAATTGTTTTGGAGGTTAGCGAAAACATAACATAAATACGTTCTCTATCAAAATTATTTATCTTTCTTAATCAATAAAGGGGCGGCCAATCGTGAGTTTACTATTAAAAGTAAGTCACTATTTAAAAAAAGGCAAATAGTTTAAGCAAATTTAATTACTGAGGGAAAGTATATTGGAAGGTATTTTTCATGTGAAATAGTATACTGAAACACAATTTTCGTACTAAAAAAATGTATTTCTTTTTTTTTATGAAGTTATATAAAGCAGAGCGTTGAAAAGCACTTTTCATAGAAAGAAGCACATTCAATGACACTTTTCATGAATGCACTGTCATTCATGCACTTTCTCTCATAAAAAGTGTCTTCCACCTTCTTCATGAGAAATGTCCTCTTGAAAAGTACTCCTCGTGGCATCTTTCTGTATGAAAAAGTATCTTCCATGAGACTTTTCTATGTGAAAGGTGTCTTCCATGACAATTTCTTATATATAAAAAGTGTTTTTCATTGCACTTTTTTGTACAAAAAAGTGTATTTCATTGCTGTTTTCTATATGAAACGTTACTTTCAGGATAAAAGTCTCTTAGAAGACTATTTTCGTGTAAAAGTTTCTTTGTGTTGAAGAAATCACTTTCCAAGATTATTGTTTAAACGGAAAATGCTTCACCGGACATAAACGAAGAAGGCTTTGATATAGAAAAGAGGATAATGATATATAACATAAGACATAATTGAACTTCCAGTTCATATCAACAAAGTAATTTTTTACGGTGTATATACTCATCACCTTGCGTACAGTATCCAATTAACAAGTTTTCGAAGGACAAACGTTTCCAAAAGTAAGTTTTCTTTTCACCGAATCTTAGTAAAACTAGTAAGTATTACATTAGGAATAAAAGTACGCCATCTTGCGGAAGGCCTTCCCAAATTCAGTATTCATATAGTTGTGTATTATTACGCTCGGCTTCTGATAAGAGTATAAGACGTCAAAACTATCAAAATCAAAATACAAAAATTTAAATGAAAAAATAACACCTGCGTTAAGCTTTCCTGTAATATAAAACTATGCACACATTTTCGATAATCCAACGAGAAACTTTCCTAAATGTAGCGGTTTTATACAACATCTACATATATTTTTTTTTTAAATCTGATGGATGATGATAAGACACAAGTCTGTGATCTATTTCATATGATTTTTGTAGATAACTTTGCTCACCTATTTGCAGTTATTCATATGGTGATGATAAGAGGCAGAAGTGCCCATTTAGATAGCAACGGATTGGACTGTTGCTAATGAAGCCGACACCGAAAAAATGGCGTAGTTGATATGAATTAAAACTTCAACTATATCGTAGGTGATATGCCTCTAACTAACGCATAGTTGATGTGGATTATTTGATATTTACTAATATACGTAATTGGCATTAACAAAATATTCAATAGCAACTGATAAAAAAATGTATTAGTAATTAACAATCTTTTTGTTTTGAAATACATTGATATTTGTTATTACATATTAGAATTATTACAGAAAATACCATGTAATTGTTCACAACTTATATTTTATAAGTCAATACAATATACCTTAATTTTCTCCAACATTAAGGCGTCATCCTAAGTCAGTCATAGTACATTCTTTGCATAAGAGGAATTTTGTGTAGTCACTTTCAAAATATATGGAAAAGTATTTTCGATAATAATCTTGGAAAACAATTCCGCCCACGCAAAAAGATGTCTATGCAAAAAGAGTCTCCTAAGAGCCTTTTATATAGAATATGCCTTTCTTATACAAAGAAATGTCATAGAAGAAAATTTCCATGTGTAAAAGTGTCACGGAAGGCATATTTGCACACTGTCACGAAAGATATTTTTCGTATGGAAAAGCGTTTTGAAAAATACGTTTCATATAGAAAATAGCAATGGAATACACTTTTCATATAGAAAAGTCTCATGAAAGATACTCTTCATATGGAAAAAATTACGTAGTTGACATTAACTAAAATTTCATCAAGATAATTTTGTAAATGCAGCAAAAGCGTCAAGTGGAATATTTCTCATACAAAGAATTGTCAAAAACGATACTTTTTTCATGTATGAAAGTGTCACGAAGGCACATTTCATATAGAAAACTGTCACGAAAGCAATTTTCAGATAGAAAAGTGTCATGAAAGACACTTTTCGTATAGAAACGTATTTTGAAAAATACGTTCCATATAGAAAGTGGTAATGAAATGCACTTTTCACATGGAAAAGAGCAGTGGAATACATTTTTCATATAAAAAGGATAGACACTTTTCATACAGAATGCTGTCATGAAATATATTTTTCATATAGAGAAATAACTATAAAGTAATTTTCATGTAAAAATTTCTAATGAAAAACACTTTTCATACAGTGATTTTAAGTGTCATGAAATACACTTTTGCATGCCATGAAATACACTTTTTGATACAGGAAAGCACAATGAAAGAAAGTTTTCACTTAGAAAAGATCTATGAAAGACACTTTTCATATAATTTCATCACGTATATTTGGTTTGAGTTTCTCAAGCGTTTCTGGTTTGTTTGCATAAACCTTGCTTTTCAGATATTCCCACAAGAAGATGTCCGGAGTAGTCAAATCAGGCGACCGTGGATGCCATTCAACATCACCATTTCTGAAATAACTTGTTGTGGAAAGAGGTATCGCAGAAATTCCATTGTAATTCTGTTGTATGTGATGTGGCACCGTTTTGTTGATACCACATGTTAATCAAGCCCAAATTGTACAGTTGTGGCGTTAAAAAGTTTTCAACCATATCACGATATCGCTCCCAATGACAGTTACCGTTACGCCGTTTCCAGTTTCAAAGAAGTAAGGTCCAATGATCCTCCTGACCAAATTGCACACCAGACTGTCACTTTTAATGTATGCAAAGGTGACTGATGAATAATGTGAGGGTTTTCCATTGCCCAGAACCGACTATTCAGTTTATTCACATATCCATTCAAATGAAAATGTGCCCCGTCACTCATTATGATTTTTTTCATGAAAATCGGGGTTGTAATTGGCGAGCTGTAACATCCTATTGGCATATGTACGGCGGCATAAATTGTGTTGTGGAAGAACCTCTTGTGTCAACTGAATCTTAAATGGAAACAAATGCAAATCCTTGTGCAAAATTGTGGCCAAAGTTGTTCTTTGAAGACCAAGCTCTTGATCACGGCGTCCAATTGAGGTTGATGCATTGTTTGGAACACTTTCTTGAGCAGCAGTAATGTTTTCAGCCGATCTTGCAGTACGTTGTGGCCCATGTTTGACCCTATCAGCTACAGACCCTCTTTCTTCGGAATCATTCACTACATCATAAATACTGCATCTTGTTGGCACGTTGTTTCTCCTAAAAATTGCAAGTAACTTTCTCAACGCCACAGTAATCGATGACTGATTTTGATAAAATGTTGGTTTGTTGGTTTGTCGAATATTTTTCCATAATAAATTTGCCACGTCTCTACTTCACGATTGCGAAATGTGAACTGTCAAGACTAATGTTTACCTGTTTAGCGGACAAAACTTGGATTTGGCTTTAAGCTTCTTTGTGTTTGCTTTTTTAATAATTTTTAGCAATTAGGAATTTAAGGCAACATAAAAAAGTATTAACTAATTTGTATTTCCCACTAAAAAATACCACATCAAGACCCAACGTAAAGGAAAATGATGTGAAATGAATGGCTCTATAAATGGCCTTCCATATTCATATACTCCGTTTTCCAGTTGAGGCCTAACATTACGCACGGAAGTTGTTCAATATAATTTTTATTATAATGTGAAATAGCTTGAAGAAATTTTTGCAAAGTGGAACTAAGTTATTCGCATGGAAGGCTGAATTATTTACATTTTTGTGTAGAATAATTAAGATTGCTATGCCTTCTTATAAATAAAGGAAAATATATCAAAAATTTAAAATTTTGTTGAAATTTTAATTGATACAGAAAATCTAATTAACTAATCGGGTTTCGTTTGAAGCTACTGCACTTGGGGTTTACTTTTTAAGCAAAAATATATAAGAAATTTAATTAGTAAAATAACAACATTATCAGTTTCACACAATATCTTGACATATTTGATCAATTTTCTTAAAGCAAAGTTGAATTTTGAATTCGGTAGGTTAGCATTTCAATTGATTTCACCCCTGAAAACAATTTTAGTACGATCATATATATGTACAAAGTTTGATGAAATATGTTTGATCAGGAAAAACATATATATCTTATTCGAAATTTGTATTTGCTATGCTAAATAAAACAATATTTTCCACTATTTGGCAGTCAAACTGCGTGCAACATTTAGTTTATGATATATTTGTAAAAACCTCAACAATTTGTGGCTTGTACTTGCAACTACTTAAACTTTAAACTTAAACTTTGTGTATCAAAAACATTCAAAAAATTTCTAATCGAGTCGGATCAAATGTGGACCGCACTGCGAAATACTGCTTTTATATAACCATTTACAATATATTTTGGTAATAATTGAAATTTAAATTACAATGAAATACTTTTCATGCGAAGCAGTATTTTTGTTTGTTCGAATGTAGTGCTGGGTAAGTTCAGATTTTGCTACCTGAAACAAATCAGAATATAATTTATGTTATTTTTATAACATTAGAAACAAAATTATTTCTCACATTTTAAAATATTATTCGTATCTTGCGTATATTAACCGAATTATACAATCTGTTATTAAAAAATTACCCTTTATAAAAAGGATCTTCAGGCCTCTGGCCACAAAAGCTGTTTGGATACTCTAAGAATGAATAAAAAGGTTTTAAAATTGTGTCTTAAAGCAATTGGATTTAATAGCAAAAAATGAAGTAGTTAATATCGATCGGATAAAGATAACTCTTTTTTGCAACTCTTATGAATTCGTGCACTTATTTTTATATACAGGGTGCCGCGCGAATCGTGCGTAATAACTTTTTACCGTTGTTTAAAGAATTGCGTCGAAGACGGATCCAGCAAGGTGGAGCAACTTCACACATAGCCAGATCGGTTATGGCAGAGCTCCATCGAAAATTCCCAAACAAATTAATATCCAGAAACTCCACTTTCCGCTGGCCCCCAAGTTCACCTGAGAGCAAGTTAATATTGCTCTATTGCTTACTCTCTTTGTTCAATATCTTGATACTTTAGAATATATTGGTTAATATTTTTATAGATTGTAGAAATGTAATTAATAACATTTGAAAACAATCGCATTTGGTACTATAAAAATCTTCACAATCAAAGTTCCATGTACAAATTTAGGCTACTGAGTTAGCGTTCAGACTTAACAAAATACACTCCAGAGACAAATGTGGTCTCCATCTTTAATTCTTCTCTGTGGCACCCCATAAAAATAAATTCAGTAGAGGCGAATAAAATAAATGAATATCTGAATATTTTCGGCCTCCTAGCAGCCACTTTAGTGTATGAAGCGCGCCTTTCTCAAGAATTCCCTGTTAGAAAAGGGAGATTTTCAGACTTTAAAAAGCGTTTGGAAAGACGACATTAATATAGAGCTTTAATAAATATAGAAAATTGATAAAAATTTAGGAAGCGTTTCGATATAAAAAAAACAAAGTCGTTCTTATGACGTATCTTTAAAAAGGTTTTCTATGTGAAATGTGCTGTTTAGGCAATATTTTTCTCGATAATTTTATAACTACTAAAACAAAAATTGTTTCAGTCAATGAGTATCAGCAGCGACATCATCTTTAAGGCTAACGTATATTGCGCTATGTGAAGATTGACTTTTCAGGCACCCGTTATGAGAATTGTCTTTCCTTTGAGAAGTGTCTCCTCTACGAGAAGTGTGTTTTATGACATTTGTAATAAATAGATTTTTCCTTTTCACAATTTTTCAAAAAAATGGTGTTCCCAGATATTTTTCTATGAAAATTATTTCTCTAAGAAAATTATATCTTCCGGACTGCTAATAATTCGTACCACTTTCCTATAAAAAGATTGTTTATAAGAGATAAGTCCTTTTAAAATTTTTCCATAAGAAAACTGCGTTTTTGTAGAAAAAAAGATCTCTTCCAGAAACTCATTTGTAAGAAGACTCCTTCCGGACTCTTTCCCATAAGAAAATTAATTCAGTCATGTTTCATTAATCCATGTAGCCCAATGAACGGCACAGTAGTGCGCTTCATTAGAAGAACCAGATGCCAGACAAACTATTAAAATTTGATGTGACTCGATTTGACCTGCGAGGCATAACTGATTATGTTTTAAGCGTCATTAGAATAGGTATATATACTTGAAATATGCAACTAATGGCATAAAATTCAGTTAATGCGTCACGTTATGTCATTGCCTTGCTATTTAATTGCACACTAATGTTTTGGCTTGAAAATGAAGAATCATCATGTATTAATTTTGTAGGAAAGTAAACATACTGTGAAGAGATATGAAGAGATAAAATACTTGTATTAAATACTTAAAATCATTTTAAAATGAGCAGTGGTTGGGAACGTATACGCCTGCGGGTGGAAACTGGAGAGGTAACCAGACCTAATCATAGACCTAATCATTAGACTAAATTTATTTTTATATTCTCCTCCCCAGAGTTTAGAATCTAATATTACGATGAGTGGCGATACACGCACCATATCCTGTCATGTGTTGGACACAGCTGTAGGCCAGGCTGTTGCTGATTTGTCTTTAAGTTTGTCACGCCTTTTGGATAATGGTCATTGGCAAGAGGTGTCCCAAGCGAAGACCAATCAAGATGGTCGTGTTAGCGAATTATTGCAAGCGACGGATTTTCAAAGTGGAATTTACAAATTGAGATTCAATGTTCAGTCTTACTTTGAGGCAGCGAAAATACCAAGTTTTTATCCATTTATTGAGATTGTGATCAGATGCGAGCGGGGTCAACACTACCATGTGCCATTGCTGTTATCGCCTTTTGGTTATACCACATACAGAGGAACATAATAAATAAATGATAGTTGGAAATAATATTGGTTCAACTTCCGTTTAGGTTTAAGGATATAAAAATGGGTTATAAGTGAAAAATGGGTATAAGTGTCTCTGGTCTATGCAGACAGTTCGTTCACTAAGTGTTCTTCCCAATTTTAATGTATTCTATATTATAATAAACGAGTATTCTGTCAAAAAGTACCGAAAATTAATCACTTAAGCAACCCGCTTAAAGGGTTCGTCAAAATTATTTGTATCGCCAACGCGGAGTTTGAGCACGCTTAGTTTGTTTACAGTGCTCGATTTTGTCACTTCACCTCAAGTGTGTTTTGCAATTTTTGTAAAGAATATCCCACAACGAATTTGTCTCGTAAGCCGAATTGTTGAAAATGTTACAGAATCGATTAATCACGGTTAATCAAAAAACACGTGCATATGAGTGGTACATCGATCGAGACATGGTGGAAGATTTTCCTCTCTCCAAACGGTGATCAACGTTTTCAACTGAAGTTAACGTCGATAAAGTAAGGAAAATAGTGAGTGAAAATCATCATTTAAGTTTGAGAGAGGTAGCAGCTAAACTTTTAATCTATGAAACACATTGCCTTTCGACTAGTTGCGAAAGACCAAAATTTCATTCAAAAACGTAATCACACAAGGGTTGCTAAAGGCTTGCTAAAATGAGTCTATCCCGAACCCACTGTCATAAATTGCATTAGAACTGGCGATGAAGCATGCATTTACGACCTCAGTATGCAGTGTGGTTTGGAATGGCGCCATTTTAGGGTTCCCGCTGATGCGAAAACGCACCATTTCCTAAGGCTTTCATTGTGAACGAACAACCATCGTATTCACTTGATATGGCTCCGGCTTACTGTTTTCTCCATCCAAAACTCAAACTACCACTTTGTTTTCAGTTGAAACTGTAGCTTTTTCCGGAAAATGAGTTTGAAAAAGATTTTGATGATCTTATTTGCAGGTAAAATTGTGTTATTTGGAAAGGGACCTATTTTAAAGGCGGTACAACAAGTTTAAAACTGAAATGTTACGAATTTTTTTTTATTTTTCAAAATTTTAATATATTGTAAAAACGTTTAAATTTTTTAGAAAAATATGTTATTGTTTAATGTAGCCAACATTTTGCATGGATAATAGCATCGATGCAGCTTTATTGCATTCTGGTCCTCGGCGAAGATCAATCTTTAAGGCATTTATCCTCCCAAAATTGTCAGTTGATACTTTATATGGAAAATCCATTGGGTTTAAGTCTGGAAAATATGATGATCATTGTTGTGAAGAAATGAAGCTGCGAAATTTTTCTTGTAAAAAACGTCGAGTTTCACGGCCTTTATGGGATCGGACAAGTCTTGTTGAAATGTTTATTGTTTTCTGCCGAATTGTCTACGTGCCCAATTTAATAAAGCACCGTTTAAAATCTTTTCACGATAGACTTGGTGATTTACCTTCAATGAAAAAGAGTGCTGAGCATCCTGTGGCAGCTGCTGGCCCAAACCGTCACCAATAAAAGCACTTGCTTACGCAGAGCAATTAACTGGTCTAAATTGTCGTTTTATTTTCACTGCATCCAACATTCACAATCATTTTGTTTGTGTGCATATTGCTGCATAACAGACTGACGCTTGTCAAAAAGCGAGCTCGCTGTCATTAACCCTTTGTTTGCTACAGCAGCATGAAGTTGGATACACTTTGAGCGGTACAGTTTTCTTTTTTTTCTTTTTGAGAAATTGTTATAAAATAAAACATAACATTTAATTTTTTTGGCAGAATTTTGAAAATTTGTTGATTTTTTATTATTTATTTCATTATTTTCATTTACTAAGATATATGTTTCTCATTTTTCTTTAAAGCAACAAGTTTTTCATTTCATTTGTTTTCCTTAGACTTTTATATGTTTATGTTTTATTATTAGATTAAATATTAATTTAAAAAGAAAGGACAAACGCAAGTTAGTATAATGAAAGATTAAAATTAAACGCCATAAGAAAACAGAAAAGATAATAGAACGAAAATTACTCCATTAAGAATATTTAAATTATCACATTAAGATTATGATGATTAATTTCCTTGGTTTTTTTTTAACGAAAAAGCAATACCAAAACACAAGAGATGAGTGATATTTATATGTATAAATGTATATATTTATGTATGAATTTAATAATTAGTATAACCTGATTGAGCGCTATGCAAAGGACAAAGACAATGATTAAGCCGTGCTATAATGCAATCAGTAGATATCAAATATATATATATGAAATCAAATCGTAATATGAATAGAGGAGAGTTTTGTTTCTTTAGGAGGATTAAGACAACTGACCAAGTTTGTACAGATGTTTTCTTAGGGAAGTCTAACAAACAGACTCAACACAAATTTTGTTAGTAGTGATGTATCAGTTTATATCTCAGCCGGTCTTGTATAAGGTGCAGTAATAATAAATCCATTATTTTTGCATAACTTTAAAAGCTTTACTCAGCATGATTGGAATGATCTTATTTAAGTCAAATATACACCGTTTTGTTCGAGAACTTTTTGCCATTTTAAGGGTAATTCCATTATTCTCGTCTCATAGAAACCCTCGCCTATATTGGCAAAAAATAGAACAGCTAATTTTCATAAGTTCCTCTTAAAACAAATTTTTCACCAGCAATGTCATTCGCCACAATGACTTTGCCTAAAAGGTGACGAACCTCTCAACTAAACTCCCGCAGCGTCTGACGAGTCACTATCGATATACATGGTCCGAATACAACAAAATTCCTCTTTTATTGCTAGTGGCTACTTCTGGGGTATCGTTCAATTGTTAACAGTACGGATTCGAATTAAGAGTTTGCATAGGTCTTACTACGCCAACTCACTGACTCAATTCTCGTTGCCAGAAAAGTGGCGATTTTGTTGCGTTTCGGCAGCGATTTGCCGATGAAAAATTCGATCCATGAGGTTTACATAGAGTTTCTTTTTTTTATCCAACCTTATTGAAGTGATTCCAAATGGATATTTGTGCATTGTTTAGCTCCTGCTCAGTGCTTATATGACTTTCGGACTTGATTTCCATTATTCTATCGAGATTTTCGACAATTAGCCTTCTAGAGCGCGGTGCATCTCTGACATCAAAATGACCTTCGTTCTGGTCATGATTGTTTGCTACAGCATCAGGCTTGCGTTGTCCCCTTATCGAAGGAAAACATTAAAATACGACGTATTTCCTAGCATTCAATTCCGCTCAAACAATATTAATTTAAGGTCTCACAAAATTATAGGTTTTTGTGTACGAAATCTTATCTTCCTAACCCCATGCAGCGTAAACCGACCACATTTGTACAACATGAAATACAGATTTCTAAAGACATGTATTTCTTTTTTCCTATTTCTTATATTTTTTGACATAATATCAATTTGTCCTTGCCACAAACTTGTTATCGACACAGGCAAAAAGAAATAGGTTTGGCAAAAAGAGTTCTCTACATAAGCGGATAAAATTATAAAACAAAATCAACTAATGTGGGTCCCAAAGACAAATGCATCTTTAAGCCGGTACAGCGGCAAAAATGAGTTACTAAATACGAACTTGACTCCGAGGCGGAATGTTTCAGTTGTCTGAATTTCATATAAAATTAAGTTTAAAATTTAGAGAATAGAAAGTATGGATATGGATATAGGTAAGGTTGTACCGTTAAATGGATAAGGCTTTGTAAAAAAAAACTTTCAAAATTATCGATACTAAAGTTTAGTATGTAGTTCAAATGAAGTTTTCATTTACACCGTGTCTATCTCTAAACGGAAAATAATCTTTAGAGACTTGTGAGGAAAAATACTAATTTTTTTGTGTTATAGTGTTTGAAAATCCCGATGTTTGATTTCTCGAAACTATAAATGTTTTTTGGGCGTAATAATTATTGCAACATCTTTTTTTTTGGGAAATAAAAGGAAAAAAAACACGCGTGGCCATGTAATCCTGTAATCTCTAAACGAAATTTTCGTGAATAGCTGCTTATAATCCAAACGGAAAGCAGTGAAAATTTTCAGCTTGTGAATAATGCGGTTGCAGCATAAACTTGTATACTGCACACTAGGCTTAAATAACAGCATAAGAACAGGATCTTATGAATTTATCATCACTCGCTTTCTGATAGAAATCAAGGTTTAAACTACTGGCTAAAACTTCGACAGTTTTTGTCCACTTTAAAGGTGATTTCTTAATTCCGCTATTGAGGAACTCCTTGTCCCTGTTGGTAAAAAAAACGTGACCAGATCATTTGCATAAGCCTCTCTTGATGCCAATTTTATTGTATTAAAAATAATTTTGGAACTCCTTAACAATGTGGTAATCGCTTGGTGCCTGCTTTGTACTATACAGCGAGTTCGGCAGAACCGCTTATCCAAGTTCTCGGAGCTTCGGAGTAGTCCGAATTGAATATCTCGTGGTGAGCGACTTCCTTCATATCCCACCACACACAGCAAAACTTTCTTGGAAATTATTCTGGGCTTGGCGGTCATCTAGGCCGGCTCATTCGTTTGTTATCTTTTTTCGACTACTGTTTTTGTATGTAATCCCTTCTCTATCGCTAATTACCATCCGCTTGAAAAATGTCTCGTTTCACTTTATTTCAATAGCGAGTTGCAGGCATCCATACGATTCAGAAAGTTTTTTTCCGATAAATCGTGTGGCACTCACATATTGAGCTTCTCATATTCGAAAGGTTTCAAATAGTTTTCTGGCTAATCTTCAGTTACTGAGGGACAGCAAAATAAGTGCTCAATTGCCGGGTCGATTTTATGATTTTCCAATATTTGCGTCGATAGAAATAACAGTGTGTGTCTCATCGTCGGCGTTTATATTATTAGAAACCGTTGAGGCCAGCGTTTTTCTATTGTATTCAATACCGTATTGGTCACCCACATCCTCTTTTCACATTTTTCACAGGAGTAATGAAGGACGTGTCGAATTTTCTATTTTTTATCTACATTTTGAAATGCCCTAACCCACAATTGGCTTCACTAAGCACAAGACTGTCAAATAGTTTTTTTAAGCGTAATGTGTTCTTTCTTTGTCGCTGAAGACAACTCGCGTGAAACGTTAAGAAATTATTACTTAACCCAATATAATGGTAGTCACAAAAATAGCTAATATGCTTTACATCGATATTGCGTTGATTGCATGCCTGACTGATTCCCGGCACATAAAGATTATTAACGGCAACTAACGCTTCCTTCGGAAGCGATGAAAAAAAATTGAGAAAAATGTTCTTAGGGTTTTGGGATTTTGTTAAAGTATTTGATAATATTACAGCAAAATATACCATAGGGTTTCGTCTGAGAAACAAAATTGAGTTACTTTAATTGTTAAATTCTTCATCTCTGAAATACAGACATACTTCTATTTAAGTGATTATTTAAATTTTTATAACTCAATAATTTAGAAACGCAAGAACTCACAAATTAAATTATTTTGACTGTTGGACACTTCGTTTTTGATTTGTAAGCAAATTTAATTTGACTGTTTTTGAACGTTTTCGTCTCCTGGAAAAGGGCACCATTTTGTTCAAATCGCTTAGAAATGTCAAAAATTGTGGAATTATTACGGCCATCTGCTTCAGAGATGTGGTTATTTTTTTCAAGTTTTAAAGAAAAAAAATTTGGACGGCAACAACAACAAAGACAATAATAAAAATTTCATCAAAGTAACTGTTATAATGATAGATAAACGAAAACTTCATTCAGATTCCATTAATTATTGCGCCTGTACTTCGTATATTCATTTGCAGTGATTGCATTGACTACAATTGTGACTACCACTATGGCTATCGCAGTCAACAATTATTTTTCTCGAAACGACAACAGCTGCAGTCTTCGACATGGGAATTTACCACAGTCAGGAACCACTGAAAACTAAAAATTTCGCGTGTTTGGTACTTTATTTCATCAACTTTCAATCAATCACAGTTTTAGTTAAAAACAACGTTATTGATATATGTATATAATCTTGCAAAGTGGGTACGTCGTAATACCTCGAAAACTATGGTCAATTAGTTTACAGTTTACGGACAGCTATTGCTCACTTATTCAATTTGCTGGCACATCTAAATTATATGTCAGACTTTCTTACAATCCATTTCGTTACCTTTTGGCACATATTAATTGCTGATACTTTAATGCAAAGGTTGTTCTACTAAATTTCGAATCTCTGCTCTTGTGTGATTTTAAAAATGTGTATATCTAATGCAAAAGTGTATATCCATTTAAACTTGAAATTGCAGAAGAGAAAAATGACCGGCATTCCTGAAAAACAACGGGACGGGCACTCCCGAAGAAAAACGTTAGTAAGGGTATAAACAGCCAACAAAAATCGAAGAAACACGCAGAGAAAACGTCTTAGAAACCATTTCACAGCTAGCTCCGTCGCTTTGCGCTTCCTTCTTCACTGATTCAAGATTCATGATTTATCGCCACTCGAACGTGGCATAATATCGAATCGCTTGTAGCGCACACCGTGTTGTCAGCTTTAGGCTTGTTTATAGGTTTTTCCCAATAAAGCAGTTCTTCTAACCAATATAAACGCTTATTTCCCTTGGCGCTAAGGTTCGTCATTTAACGACGACAAATCATGCGTTGATTAAGGTTGACAACGCATTCCGTGATAGACCCTTTACGTTTAAGAATTCTAAACTTCAAACCTTCAAAATTGTGTACCTTAGTTTCGAAGTTTCCAAAGCTTTACAATTAGATAGCATTAGCATCGTAGTCCATTTGATAAACAGAATTCCCGAGAAACAGATTCCCGAGATTGCTACTCGATATTTGTCCTTTTTTTAACATACATTTCCGCTCAACGACGGCTTATTCTTGCACTGATTATACATAGAACTATCTTCTGCCGGGATTGCTGCTCTGTATTTGTGTCATCTTCGCTATGCTATTTTTAAAAGTCCTAAAAATAATAAAAATTTAAATCCTTATCTAATCATATATTTTTGGGTGCTGTCAAAAAACATTAGACGAATCCGAGTAACCTCATTTGTTTATTAACAGTCTTTGGAAAATATCTAAGAGAGCTAAGAAGAGAATAATGCATAATATACTTAACAGTAGAACCTGATTATTATTGATTTGTGTAAAATATGATACTTTTATCATCATCCGCACTATAAAATAGGAAAACGAAGAACAGAATCATCATGCAAATTTAAATTTATAGAGGTTACCACAAGATGAAGTATAAAACAGAAATAACTTAAGTTATATTAATATAAAATAAGTAAAGCAAAAGCAATTGTAATGATTCTTGCTTTCATATATATTTATAGTGTGTAATACATATTTGCTTATTTTTGTTGATTTTTAAAATGAAAAATGTCGTACAGATGATATTTCTAGCGTTGAAAGATGCTGCTACCACCATGGTCGCTTCTTGGTAACCGATTTTGAAGTTATTTAGTATAAACTGCAGTCACTTTTTAACAAATTTCATTCAAAAAAGAAAAAGAATAAAGAGAAGCAACACGTTTATGTTTATCTATGTTTTTAATTTGCCTATAATCATGATAGGATAATGAGGCGATTATGATTTCGATACAAATGAGGAAAAAATTGTTTTAATCGGTTTTTAGTTTTCGGTAATAATCACGAATTCTTTCATGTTGAATTCATTTATTTTTGAACAATTCGATTTATTTTATTTTTTCTTTGTATCTGTTTATCATCATCTTAGCTCGTTTTTGTCGTTATTAACATAAATAAATATTTGTTGTACATAGATTTTAATAAAATTACAATATCTTTTTTTTCTGTTCTTGTTTATTATTTTCCAGACAGTTTTCAAATGTGAAATAATTTTTGATTTCGGTACTAAGTAACGATGTCTTGTCTCTGTGTTTGCGTGTATATGTATGAAGGTGTATGTGTGTGTGTGTGTTTGAAGTGTAATGAGATTTTCAATGTTTGCGGTATTTGCTCAGTATTTTCAGCTTGTCTGTCCACCTCCACCTCCTTGTTCTGTTAACTCTTTGTCTATAATCTATGTGTTACTTCCTTCTGATTTCTCCAATATGTTCAATATAGTAGTAGCTATTTGTATATCCATATATATAGAGTAAACTAAAACATCAGTTTGTGTATTGCCTTAACATATCGTACACGTCATATTGAGGTTTTACTCTGATGGTTGGTTGTTGTTACATTAACTCATTCGCATGTCTTGTATTATTATATTCTGCTCTTTTCTTTTTGGAGGAGGATTCAGGCTTTTGATGTTGCTGCTGGTTTCGTGGCATTCTGCTGCAAATGCATCAACGTACTATTTTGCAATTGATTGTTAACTTGTTGCATTCGCGTTGTTACCGAGTGGTAACATGGACCACACAATCTCACCGGACTAAAGAGTTTGGCATCTGGCAAGGGCGCCCAGAATTCCGAGCAATCAGCACAGAATATTTGGCCACACGATCTGCGTAAAAAAATGAAATAAAATATATGAAATACTTATTATTATAAGTTGTACATAGATGGGATATTATTGGCGAATTCACAAAAACTTATTAACTAGAAATTGATGTATCCTATTAAAGTAGTGTTAATATGTTTTGATCGACAATTTTTAGCCAGGTCTAAGAGGTTTAAGCAAAGATAGCGGGATCTGTTATATGTAACTGGCTTTGTGTGGTGGAGGTTCGAAACAGGGTGTCCTGCAACAACTTCAACGATATTAACTATAGTCTTTATATAGATTACTGTTATATTTATGCCAAAACTTTCGCGGGACCTCAAGCGGATTACACACTAACAGATTTCACCCATGAGCGGATGATTGTGTCAATTTTCTTACTGATCACTTGCCAATCTTCTCAACTGATGCTAAGTCTATCAGGCCAATCTGTTAGTGTGTCATCCCCTTCAAAATCCTTCTGCATTCTGTAATACCTCCTAACGAAACCCACAAACTCCTTAGTTGTCATACCCTTTAAAAGCATTCTGCTTATAAAACATTCAGTAATACGTTTTGAGGAATAGCACAAACTCTCTTGTATGTCACATTTATCGAATGCATGCATTGAAAAGAAATTTATATTTCTTTAATTTTCCTCTTCGTAAAATATTCGGATAAAAAGTACCTAGAATAAACCATTTAAAAAGGCCACTCAAAGTGAATGTCAAAATTCTTTTTATAGCCAAGTTGCCACATCTGTTCTCTATACTGACGCGGATCTTGAGCGCGATCTGACGTGTAGTTTGTTCGCAGTACTAGATTTTGTCAGGTTACGATTTTTAAAGTGGGTAAAAATATCAAACAAAGAATTTGTCTCATATTTTTTATTGCAAATGGAATTTCATGAGCCGATTCGCTAAAAATATTGTGGAAGATTTAAGGTGAATCAACATTATCATAAACCCGTGCGTATGTATGCGGTACAGTGCATTCAGAAGCGATCGAGATGTGTGGAAGATTTGTCTCGTTCTGTTCGGCCGTCGACGTCTTCAACTAAAGTTAACTTCGATAAATTGCAGGAAATGGTGAGTGAAAATCATTATGTAAGTTTGAGAGATATAGCACCGCTGAACTTTCCGTATCTCACGAATCAATTCGTACCATTTCACACAATTGTTTGGGAATGAAATGCGCTCGACTAGTATAAAGGTGGTATAAAGGTTGCCTAAGGCACATTCATAAAACACATTATAACTGGTGAGCAGTCATGGATATCCTAACCAATCTACACACTTCACAATGACGCCCTCCAAGTAAACAATGTCAACACTTTCAACTGAGTCGAGACCGAAAAGAAAACGTCAAAGATAATCAAAAGTCAATGAAATGTTAATTTTTTTCTTCGATAATCGCGGTGTAATTGCAGGAAGATCAGACGGTAAATAAATAATATTATCTGAGAGTTGTGCGGCGTTTGAAAGAGCAAATTTGTTGCAAAAGGTCAGGTTTGTAGAAAGAAAATTCATGGTAACGCATCATCTCACAAGGCTATCACTGTGAACGAATTTCTGAACAAAAATCAAGAAATATCATCGAATAACCATCGTATTTCTTCTGATATGGCTCCGACTGATTTTTTTCTCTTTCAAAACTAAAATCACCACCGCGAGACATGTCGTTTTCAACCGATACACGTAAAAGAGAATTCGCGGCGAGTCTTTCTCGGAAATGCTTGAGAAGGCTTTGGATTATTCGTTTACAAAAGTTTATTATTCCGGAAGGGTCTACTTCATGACTAATCCTGGCTTTATACCAACTGCATTAAAGTCATTTTTCTTTTTCCTTCTTTTTTGTTTTTTAAACAAGGGAAGGACTATATAAATTCGGCCCTGTTCAGGAGTTATATTTAACCCTTCTAAAAGCAAAAAAAAAAAAAAAAAAATATATATATATATATATTCCGAATTCAAGTCTCAACTTCAGTAAATTTCTACTGGAAGAAATAAATAATTGCTCGTTTATTGCGTAATGTGGTTCAATAAGTTAATTTTCGCATTCACTGTCATCTGCTTGTATTTACTTGAACATTTAAAAATCTTCTGTTCGTGTACCTTTTTTGAAAATTCTTCACTTGCGTTCATCTCAAATGGAGTTTCATTACCTACACAAATTGCATGCAAATTTTGCAAACGCAATAGCGCTTGCAGAAAATTTGACCTCGCTTGGTTGAAGCGCACGATGAATTTAAGGTTATCTCTCAATTGGCGAAGGGCATGTTTCCAATATCATGGACTTATTCGATGACTACTAGCTTGAACTTATTGAAAAAATCCAATTTTAAACACACTGTTGTCAGATTTTCATATCCTTACAATATTTATGCGTCTTTGCGAAACGACGCTGGTCCTCAGAGAAGATAGATAAGGATTTCAGCGATATTTAACGAGGGTTTAAAGAAGGCAGCAATTTATCAC